>JAYXIM010031559.1:0-72892 GCA_037575425.1 Anastrepha fraterculus | reverse complement strand
GACGACTCTAACAAGTTTCCAGCTGTTTGGAATATAAACTAGGTTTAGACACGCTTTGAAAATTTCCATCAGCCATGGTAGAATACTATCAAGAGTTTCCTGTAACATCTTAGGAAAGATCCCATCGGGCCTGGAGATTTGAAAGGTGAGAATGATTTGGTTGCCCATGCAACCTTCGCTTTCGTAACTATTACATCGACAAGATGCTCCGCCGGATTTTCCCAAGATCACTGTCATGGGCGCTACACCTGATGGTGTTCGGCCAGAATACTCTGCAGACAAAAAAATACAATACACCCATGCTAAATTTCTCACAAAACCAACAAATTGTACAACGTGTTCAAATTTCTTTTGTAACGAAACTCTGAGTTTGATTTTTAGCGGTCACGCATTTGTTAGACAGACTGTAAATCTGCCAAAATATTAGGCGCTGCACTCTTCTTAATGCTAAGCACTCGCCAACAATTTGAGACTCATATTGAAAACTCTGTGTGATATGACGCTTTGGGACCAAAACAAATTATTAATGCACAAACACTTTCTCCCCCGTCCGCTGGTAGAAGAATACGTACGTCTCAAAAAGAAAAATCAACTTCGAATCAACTCGCCCAGCCCAACCGTCGGAAAACTGTGCTTACACACTATTAAGAGCTTGTACGTTAATTTATTTTGTCATTGCAATCGATGTGGCGCAAGTTGGAAATCCATTAAACCCTTCACATGCCACCGCAATAAGACTTCTTGACAATGTGCTGAGCGGTGCACTCACGGTGCCACACGCGTTGTCATATGCAGCTGCTCCAGCTGTCAGTGCGGCAGCGACATTGGCACTTTTTTTCATTTCATCGCTCAATTGCAACAATTGGGAATTGTATGCATGCACTCATACACACACAACATATAACAGTACTCGTACATATTGCAAAACATGCCACAAAACAACAACTTCAACTTTGATTACTTTTTATTTTTACATTGGATTGACTTCGCTTTCCGCTTTCTGCGCTTTGTCGACTTTTTCATGCTCAGCATAATTCCCAAATAGAGCATTTCATGGCTGTACGTGGCAGCAAGCCTTTGTGGCAAGATATACAATTAACCCAATTCGAAGATTATACCACCAGCAGAGAACAGAGAAGAGCACGCGTAATGGACAATGAATGCACAAAATGGTGAGCGAGCAATACTAACAAGTTAAGTAATGCACCGTTCAGCGTCAGGGGATATGCAACACACGGTGCGAGCTCGAGTCGAAAACAGGGAACAAGAGCAACATTAGCAGCAATAATAACAGAAATTACAAGTACTTGCAGCAGCATTCAGGAAAGCTGCCACTACTAATGATGGGTCTCTTGGAAGCCAACGTAGAGGAGAAGCAGGAATGCAGTAGAGTGGAGAGAGTGGAGTGGAGAGGCAGGGTGGAAGCTAGACGTGAAAAAAAACGTACAAATAGAAGAAAAGATTATAATTTTCTTGGGATTTGCGAACTGAAGTGCAATGCGTTAGCAACAAAAACCTTATAATCGTATGGCAAGTAACTACCAGCGAGTGCGTTGCAAGTTGCAAGCTAATAATTGCTGCAACGTTACAATTGTGCAGCCTTGTGCACTCTTGCTGGCTGGTCCCGTACTTTCCTGGTTTTCCGCCACTACAAATTACTCTGCCATCGTTTGGGGAGTGAAAAATAAATTGGGTCATTGCATCGGTTGCCTGTTGCAACGTAAGCAATAAAATTTAATTTGTTAGATGCATCCGCGCTCATTCGCTTGCTGAGTGAGCTGGCACGATTGTTTTATTCAAATCCTGAACTAACTTTACGATTTCAATAGTTTTATTTCTACCAGATACGCACACGTTTTTTACAAACTACTATACATGTATGTATGTATATGTATATGTGCACACATGCACACATACTAAGGCACGCAAACACACAATTGTGTAATTGTACAATAACTGTTAAGTAAGCAAGTTTTAGTTGGGCTTTGGCAAATAGTTGCTGAGTGGAATTTGCATCGATATTCCGCTGATATTAGGCCAATATTTTTGCATTTTTAATTGAATCCAAAAAGAGGTTAACAGTTAAATTTGGTTACTTTTTTTTACTGGTTTGGTTTTTGATAGGATTAAGCCTGGGTGAAAAATGAAAAATTTACTAAATCAATTGAATTAAACGTAGCGTAGAAAAAATCTTTATAAATAATAGCGAGGCTCATATCACTCGACTCGAACTGTACCTCTTTTTTCATTTTCTCGACGCATTCACAAATGGTAGTGCAACCTTATGATTCAGTAAAAATCACATAAAATAAATCGATCCCTCCAGTTTTTTGTGTAGATCCGTTATATTCGTGACCAAATCCCGCATTGGCTGGTTTAGGTTTCTCTTCGGAAACTCCATCATTTCAGACAGTTCTTTGACCTTATTGCCGTTGGCTCGATATATTTCTTCGGCCGTCATCACCTTCGTGAACCCAAAGTGTTGCAGGCACGGTGATGCCGATCTGGTTCTCTCCAACCTTGACCTCCATTGGACCGGGTTTTTGAGTAATTCGCCGCTGCCGTTATTGCCATCTGCAATAGTTGTTGGTAAAATTACTTCGTGCACCTGTGATACTATTTTTGTTGCAACTTCTATCTCTTCCGTGGTTTGTTTTTTATTTTGATTTGTATTCATTTCTGGTTTGTGGGCCCCAACTCATAAGTCGTCATCCATATCCTGGTGCATAGTCACTTGTAAATGATTCCATGGTTATCTTTGCAAGCAGGGAGGCCATGCAAGGGTTGACAAAAGCTCCTTATGAGAGCCTTAAGCTCAGAGCCGAATCAGTGTTAACTAGGAATATTACATCTAGACCTACGCCGACACTTAATGGCGAAACAGGAAACAGAATAATACAGTCGACAGGCAGCATGTCCTAACGTATTCCAGTATTCCATAATTAAGACCTTACTGAGCTCGGTCTTAATGTAGATCGTATTGGTTTAACAGCCGCCCTTAACATGAAGAACAGACGCTGAGCAGGAAGCCGCCCAATATGAGTCAGTCGCTTCTGGATTTTTGTATTTTCACCATGCCTTTGCATAATGAGGGGGACACTTATTTTATTAAAGGCGGTGTCGGTTCGCCTTTGTCACAGGAACCTCTTCGAATTAGCTAGCTTTTAGACCGCTTCCTCCGTTCCTGCCGCTCATTGTTGGGGGCTGCTTATTTGTTAGGACTTATTTGCTACTAACCCGCAACCTGCCGACCCCCACGGTAGCTTAGAGCTCAGCTTAGTCGCCCGATCCCAGGGGAGCGCGGCCCCGTGCCAAAGCCTTTATACAAGTCAGCTTGCACAGCAAAAAGAAGGCTCTGAAAGGCCCGCTTGATCAATTGATTGAAACACGGACATTAATTGAGTCATTTGGACAAATGATCCTGTTGGGCTTCTGGACTCTTACTTTTTTTTTGTTTTTTTTCCTTGTTCACTCCTCTCGGGCCTCGACAAGACTGATTAGCCTGCCGCTATCAGTCCTAAATAGTGGGAACGTCGTTGCTTACGAACAACGCCTTCTTACTGCTTAGAGCGCCATCTGTGTTTAATATTTTTCTGCAGAAGGATCGTGCAGATGGTTGAGGACTTCGCTAAATTTGGTGTGTCTACGCTATTACCGCGGTCGCCCACTTTCTCTTACCGGCGCCACTGCTGCAATGTGTAACTGTGGGTTTTTCTTTGTTTTTTGCTTGTTTTAGCAGCCACAATGCAAATAATGCGCTGACTATTGTGCGGGAGTAAGGATGGAAGGATACGTTTTTGGGTTTGAGGAATGAGATTTTTTTTAGGAACAGGGAAAGTAGGTAAATTTGGAAAAGTGCAAGGACTGTGCTTTACATGTGATTCGCACCCACAACCTCTGGGATGGCAGGCTAGTGCACTTACGCTAGACTACCGAGGAGTTGGAATCGAACTTAAATCTATTTATTTATATTAAACGTAAAGTTAAATTCAATGTATGCGATTGTGTCTGATTTCTAAATGAGAAAATTTCTTTCTTTTCCCGTTCCTTGTTGCTTACAGACTCCTAACCCTAGCATACGATTGCGATGAAATTTTTCTGAGTTGTTGCGAGTAGATATGGAGAGGTGTACGAGTATCTTTGAGCCCTCTAAGGGGTGCTGGGCCCTATTTGGTTTTTAATCGCAATCCGGCTTAAGATAAGTCCGTTAACTCGAAAATAGTGCTAACCTGGAATTTGGTACAGGGTCCGCTACTCGAAGTGCAACCAATTAAAAAGTCCATAAATTTCGTTTGGAAATTTACTTTTATTCAATTCATAGTAAAAAATGTGTGAAAATAATACAAAATTAAGAATCCATTTACTTTTGCTCACTGCCATTCAAGAAATGCGATGGACGGGGCAAGGCAAGAAAACCATAGGACCTTGCGACGTCTACTACAGCTGCCATGTAAAGGAGCGCAAATTCGGTGTCGGATTTGTTGTGGGAGAGAGACTTCGTCGCCAAGTCCTGTCGTTCACTCCGGTGAACGAGCGTCTCGCAATAATCCGCATCAAAGCGCGATTTATTAACATCTCGCTAATTTGCGCCCACGCCCCGACGGAAGAGAAGGACGATGCGACCAAAGATTCCTTCTATGAGCGCTTGGAACGTTCCTATGAGCGCTGCCCCCGCCACGACATAAAAATCGTGCTTGGCGACTTCAACGCCAGGGTGGGCAAGGAGGGAATTTTTGGTCCCACAGTCGGAAAATTCAGCCTGCACAACGAAACATCCGGTAACGGACAGAGGCTGATCGATTTCGCCGGGGCCCGAAACATGGTCGTCTGCAGCACCCGATTCCAGCATAAGAAGACACACCAAGCTATCTGGCTGTCTCCTGATCGAAAAACGCGAAAGTATATCGATCATGTTGTGATAGATGAAAGACACGCTTCTAATGTATAAGATGTACGTACGATCCGAGGACCCAACACCGACTCGGTCATTACCTTGTTGCAGCCAAACTGCGCACACGCCTCTGTGCAGCAAAACACTTACATCTAACTACGCAAACAATGTTCAACATAAAAAAGCTGCAATCAGAACAGACAGCCAGAAGATTTGCCACTCAACTCTCACTCCTGCTTTCTGGTGGAAAAGGACTTGGTTTAACTTGGTGTGTCCAACTGGCGCCGATTAGCACGAGAAAGAAACGACTGATGCGTACCACAAGTCCTTAAGAATGCTTTTAAATTGTTTTCTCTTCAGCGGACAACCCTCGTAAGTAGGTGGAATGGTTGAAGTGCCAGTCTGGCACCCCTCAAGTAGCACTAAAGCACCGTTTTGATATAATGGAGAAGGGATGGGATTTTGGTTGTCGCTCTACCTCAGGCTGTCGAAAAAGGAGCACCCAGTGACCTTAAGCGTCTAGCTGCCAAGCCCAGACATTTACAGAAAAAGTTCTCAACAGTTGCCTTCTCTGAAAGGCCCCTACAGCTTCTGCAACTGGGGTTATATGGTAAACCTCACTTCTCTGTGTGTGTGTCGGTCGTCCAATGACCGGTAATCACAGCTACGAGTCGGGAAATTGAATGGCGATGAGTCCAAAGGACTTTCTGAGTCCTCCGTTTATTGTACTGGGGCCAAAGGGTTTTCGAAATAGCACATGAAGAAATGGAGCTCCATCTTTTACATAATTGATTTCCCTCAATGTTCCTATGTCCTGCAACCCAAATCAGAGAAATGTTACTTGTACACCCAAGAGATTTGATCTCCACGTTCCCACGACAGTCGGTTCTACGTTACCGGAACGACCCGGATTTATATTCGGCCAAGGACTGTCACTTCAGCAGCATGCCGCATATATGTATGGTGAATGTTTATGCTGCTACAACAACAACAACATCTCCTCCTTACAGGAGTTTACTAGTTTCGTCCTGCACCGTGGCGTCGTCAGAGCCTTGATCGCGGATGGACTATCGGAGAAAATGTTAATATCTCCCTTGCTCCCGCGTTCCCTAAGCATTCTGCACGCCTGCAGGTTTGCAAAGACTTCTGCCTGAATAACACCAGCAGTATTCGGCAGTTTAAAGGAGATTCCATCTTGGAGCCGTCAGTGAAGACAGATGTGCAAGCTTCGGTGCATATTTTCCCCTCAATCCAATTCTGCTATTTGGAACCAACCCTCACATAATATATTAAAGTATTTCTTTTCTTTTTACACTTTTCTCATAAACGAACACCTCCAATAAGTGGGAAAAGTCTCTTAGGTGTCTGGCAGATAACTTTTGAAAGATTTCATGCCCCGATAGCAAAACCAGAAAAAAATTTGCCTAAAAAATTTAATATTTTTCGCATTTTCCACGATTTAAAACTATATTAAAAATACATTTCATCCAATTAAGTTGCTGAGGGAGGAGTACGAAAAGAAACGATCAAAAGCGTAAAACGAAATATCAACAACTCATGGCAACACGTGTTCGGAGGCACTTAGGAATGGCTTTGTCTCCACCAACGATTTATTCTATTAGCAATTTTTTTATGCACTCCTCTAAACGAAGTATGCGAATAATGCTGTAAAAGCTTGCGGAATGTGAAAATTATTCCCATGAAAAATATCCAAAGCAACAAAAACAAAAATAACCGTTGAGCAGTGTAAACAATGCAGCAAAGTGCGCTGTAGAAGCTGATGGGCTGTTGGGCTGATGGGCTGAGTTGTACCAACTGATGCCACCAACAGAAAGAACGCCTTTCTAACAGCCTTTCGCCGGCAATTATTGAGACATTTGTAGCTAATTTGCATTTGAATAAAACGGAGAATAAAAATGTAAATAAGTAAATAGGTAAAAAGTAAATTAAGAGCATAAAAATTATTTTTTACACCACTTTTTATTACATTCACATTCAGCAGGAGTTGGTCTTCAACTGCCTTCACCCTGCTGCAACACTTTTTCATTGCCACCGACTCACTGAATAAGATATTATTTATACACTCCTTTTCAGCATTACCCACTCGCACATTAGCAAGCAGAGCGTGAGGTGGTGACAGCGCAGCAGGCTGCAAACACTTGCCACGTTCATTGCCACCTTCTTGCAGTTTGGATGCTAAAACCGCAGGCGATTGGCCGGTTGACCGGAAAATGGAGCCGGCATTCGCATGAAACAAACGCTTTCACCCTTCCACAGATTTTGCCTTTACTGTCAGCTGCAAAGGTCATTACTTAAAAACGTATGCCGCAGAAGTGTCGTAGACGTGGCACAGCGTAGGCGGAAATGTAGCAAAGCAAAACGCTAAGCTGGTGGCGAGCAGTCGGCTGGCACTGATAGCAGCGCTAGTGTCCGTGCCATGCAACACTTTATTGAATGAACGATGAATCATTTTCTTGCAAGCATTTTGCGTTCGCGATATACCAACAGGAGTACCAACCAACAGTAACAGCAACAGCATCGATGGCAACGGCAATTGCCTTCGCCTCATCGCTAAGCTGTCGCATTTTTATCGCTTTAGCAGCGCGAAACTTGCTTCCTGCTTTGTTCAACTTATTTCTTTTCCATACTTCATTTGGTTAGTTACTTTGTACTCGTACCGCTGCCATCAGGGCCGGTCCTGCATGTGGCAACTCCCGCTGCGTCTCGTTCTCTGATGGCGAATACTTTTAATAACTTCTCAGCAAAAGTTTTACGGTTTTAACACTGCAGATGAAAAAGTTCAACTTAAATACTGTATGCTATGAGTGTATCAGTGTATGAGAGTGTGTGCATGGATGTGTGTGTGTTTGTGTGTGCATGGGCATCTGCATTTGGCACTTGAAACTTGCCGCAAAGCACTCATGCACTCACACACACTCACAAGTGTTTGTTCGTTCGTGCAACGGAAGCAGAGAAAAAACACCGGTGGTAAATGGATGCGATTGCACAGCAGGCAATTGCGGGATGGTAGCAGAAAGTAGTCGTGAGAAAGTATTTAAAGTGACATTAAAAATATTAAAAAGTCGATAAATGATTGCACGCCTTGTGGCAGCTTTTAGTAGTCAGATGAGGTGGATGTGCGGAGGGAAAATGGAGCATTGCAACAACAACGCATGATCAATTCTCAATAAAGGAGCGCAGAAAGAAACTCAAAATGAAAGGTGCGTATTGAAAAGCGCGTATTTTGCACTTTATGTATGTGTGCATGTGTATGGGTTTAACATTTGCCTGCTTAAGTTTAAGTAAAGAAACACACACGAGTAAACAGCAAAGTTCTAAAAACAGGAAACTAAATTTTCCACGTACGCTACGCACAACCCTGCACGAAACTTGAGCAGATTTTGTGGCATTGCTAATAAGTTGTGGCGTTAATACTGCTTTGGCTAGCGCCAAGTGAATGGGAACATTTTATGTATGGGCAGAATTCTTTCTTTACTTCGTTTCGAGGACTGAAGTATTCGAATGGGAATTGTTAATATCCAATCAATTTTTCGAAGTGAAACTTCTTAGGCGTCGAAGAACGAGCGAGAAAGGAGAGTAAAATTGCAAGGTCATGCTACGTTTTGGGCATTTTCGTTCCGCGAGAGAGAAAAAAGATATAACGTAGAGGAAAAGGAGAGAGAGAGCTATACTTTATATAAAGGGTGGATAAGTTTCAAGGGCCGGTGTTGATTTTGAATAAAATACAACTTTTTTAGGAAATTATTGTCATTTCTCTTTGTTATGATAATATACGTATGAAACAAAATATCTAAATTGCCGCCGCGGCCTCGGCGGTACACCTCCATCCGATGATCCAAATTTTCGAAGACGCTGAGGCATAGTTGAGGTTCTATGCCATTAATGTGCCGAATTATAATTATCTCATCCGTTAGTTCTTGAAGGGTTGCTGACTTATCGACGTACACCTTTTCTTTCAAATAGCCCCAAAGAAAGAAGTCCAACGCTGTCGTCGACGTTTAGGTGTAGTTCACATTCCACATCGGCCCTTGAAATTTAAACACCCTTAATATCTTAGATACACTTTAGGCTATTTTTCCTGAGTTTTTCCTTGTGGTTGCGAATTTCTAGTGAGAAATAACACTGCCTACTTTTTGGCGCGAACTTGTAGGAAATATATTTTTGGTGCCTACTTTTTGGCGTTATACTTCCTTGGTTCCTACTGTTTGGAGCGTTTTTTAGTACCAATTTTTTATGGATTTTTTTTTTGTGCCTACTTTTTGGCGCTTATTTCCGTTTTCTGGCTAGTGCTTGTGCGTACTATAAAGTCCAATCCATTTCGACGTCGGATTTATTGGTATTGCCTTGCGGTAATTTTCGCCGTTGCTACGGTCCTGGAATCGCTGCGTTTGTGCGGGTGATAAACGCTCGGAGTAGTGCGCGTTGTTCCCACGGTTTGTGTCCGGCGTTTACCTACACCGATCGACCCTTCGACGTTTTTTGTAAATTTTGTCTATTTGTATTCTTTGCAAATGTTGTGCATTTACTTAGATATATTCTTTCTCTCTCTCTCTCTCGGGTCTCTCCCTCTTTCTTTATCTGCCTTGAAAGTTTCACTTCTGTTATGTGTACTAAGCTACACGTACTTTTTTCGCCCTTATTTTCTTCCCGAAAATGTATATATGTACATATTGGGTTTTTGAGTACCAGAAACTCATGTTTGCTATTGATTTTGTTTAAAACCCTCCCTCCACAAGAGAACTTAGCATCAGTTGTATTAAACTTCCTTCCGGTAGACCAGCAGGCACGGTACTTTGCGCTTAGTGCGGCAATAAGGCTGAACACTTTAAGTAAGTGGGCAAACATAGACTATGGTCAATCCTGGTTGGCACGTTGGGGCTTCCCGGACAGGTGGATTATACAGTCTCGCCTATATTTGCCATTACAACGTTCACTACCCTCTTACCCTGGAGGGAAGAAGGAAACGAGGTAAGACAGGGCGAATCCATCCATCTATACACAGATGGCTCAAAGCTCGAGGGCAGGAAGGGCGGACGTGTAGATTCCGAGCATCTGGTGATCTCCTTCAGTTTCCGGCTTCCCGACTACTATAGTGTCTTACAGGCTGAACTGATGGCAATAATGAAAGCCGCGACACTGATATAGTATGATGCGATGCCAGGAGATGATATCTACATTTTCCCTGATAGCCAGGCGGTGATAAAATCCCTGATAAAACAATCGACAACCTCGAAGGTAGCCATGAAATGCCGCGCATCTCTTAACGAGATGGCTGAGTCATTTCACCTAATGATAACATGGGTTCCCGGCCATTGTCACATTGAGAGGAACTGCAGAGCCGATGAACTAACGAAAATGGGTACCAAATTGACTGATGAGATCATAGACATTGATATAGGTATACCCTTGCAAAGATGCAGACAACGTATCCGTGAGGAAATTGTAAGAGTAGCGAATGAAAGATGGCGTAATGAAGCCATTTGCCAAATCGCCTGACAGCTGTGGCCGACTCTCAATGTTAAACGCACGGCCTAATCGGTAGGCACACACAGAGAATGGGTGTGCAAACACATGACTTCTGCAGAAGTTGTCTAGACGAGGAAGAGGAAAAGACGATCCCGCACCCTCTGTGTCACTTTCCTACTCTATCCAGACGTAGACTCGCCATTTTGGGTAGACAATCCTTAAATGTATTGGAAGAACTCGGCTCTGTTGGAATTAAGGATCCTAAAAAATTTTTGAAAAGTACACACTGGTTTTAGCAGAGATAAGAGCAAGATCCCCCCCCCCCCCCCCGGGAATCTCAATGAGCCATGAGCCTGAGAGTGTGTCCCGCAGTGGACAACCGCTTCAACTTAACCTCACCTAACCTACAACCTGATTTCGAGGTTACAAGATACTTCATTTATCTGGGAACCAGCATTAACACCGATAACAAATTCAGCCTTGAAATCCAACAGAGAATCTCTCTCTCTCTTTTGCCAATAAGTGTTACTTTGGACTAAGTAGGCAACTGAGTAGTAAAGTCCTATCTCAACGAACAAATCTAACACTCTACAAGGCTCTCATCATGCCTGTCTTATCGCATAGCAGAAATGCTTGGACGATGATAATATCCGATGAGGCGTCTCGGGGTGTTTGGATGGAACGATGAGCTGTATGAGCTTCACGACGACATAGACATAGCGCAGCGAATAAAGATCCACCGTCTACGTTGGCTGGGTCATGTCGTCCGAATGGATACAAATGCTCCGGCTTTGAAAGTATTCGATGCGGTACCATCTGGTGGTAGCAGAGGAAGAGGAAGGTCTCCTCCAAGAAGGAGAAAGTTCAAATGCAGAAAGACTTGGCTTCACTTGGTGTGTCCAATTGGCGCCGGTTAGCACGAGAAAGAAACGACTGGTGCGCTTTGTTAAACTCGACCAAAATCGAGTAAGCGGTTATCGCGCCAATTAAGAAAAAGAAGGTTATCACGTCAATCAAAAAGAAGAAGAAGAATATAAAAGGAGTGCTTAGCATCAGTTACAACCTGCAGTTTTTCACATTAATCCATCACGTGTACCAACATGGCAGTTAATGCCTGTGGACTACTTGTTTTCGTTTTTTAAAATCACAAAATGTTAACTGCCAACAACCAATGTAAGGGGTTTTCCAATAACAGGTGTTACAGTTGAATGGATTGCGCTATCGAGAGATGATTAACGATTTTTTATGGCCGAAATTGGATGGTATTAATCTGGACAACGTTTATTTTCAACAAGACGACGCTACGTGCCACACAAGCAACGAAACCATTTTATTCTTTTACGGGAAAAGTTTCCGGACCGTGTTATCTCTCGAAGAGGTGATCACAATTGGCCACCGAGATCTTGTGATTTAACACCTTGAGACTTTTTTCTTTGGAACCACGTGAAAGAGAAGGTTTACGCCAACAACCCAGGGTCGATTTAAGACCTCAACGATGGAATTCGTGAGATCGTGAGGCTGTCGAGGACATAGGGCAGCCACTTTGCAATTCGGTTATGGAAAATTTCATGAAAAGGATATTGTTCTGTAAGTGTGGTCATGGTGGTCATTTGCCTGATGTTATAATATTTTCCACTATTAACGGCATAACTTCCTCTTTATAATGAAATAAACATCCGATCATTTATATTAAAAAATATCATTTTTCTTTGAATATCAATACTTGAATAAGACTTCTTATTAAAAACCCCTTTACTTACACTGCACAATACTAAAAAACAAGCTTCCGACAACAGATTCTGGTAAAGGGTATCAAAAAATTCATATATCGGCGATTTCAAAATTTACTCTATTTTGATAAGCCGGCATATAAAATTATGTAATTTTTATATTTAAGATATTTGATGTGTTTGGCATTTCTATGCTACAAGCAACTAGCAACATTTTTGTGCAATATTTCAACTCTCTATTCCTTCACAGAATTTTTCTCCAACGACTTTAATCCTTAAGGGGACCCGGTGGTCTAGAAATTTCAAAAAATCGAATTTTTGTTTTTTAGATATTTCGAAAACATAGTATCTTAGGAATACACTGTGAAATTTTCATGCGGAAGTTCCCATTATTATAGCTTCCACGGCCCATTGCGATCCGCGCGCTCCTGTACCTCAAACTTTAAACTCATTAATCTCGAAACGACTTTTTTCGGCCTGGTGTTGTAGAAAAAAAACCATTGAAACGAATCGTCTGAAATTGTAATATGTTGTTCACAATCAATGCCTATGGCCCGTACTAGAATCATATTAATATTTCAATTATTCCGTTTTTTTTTTTCTTAAAGAACTGAAAAGAACCCGGTATTCAGAGTGTCAATTTCAAAACCGCGCCATTTTATCAAATTAGTTTTTTTTTGAAGTGAAACTTCTTTAGCGGCTTTTTGATATTTGAGCGAGAATGGAGAGTGAATTGGAAAAAATGTAACGTTTAGAGATTTCGTTACGCGAGAGAGAAAAAAAGATACAAGGCAGAGAGAAGGAGAAGGAGAGCTATACATTTTCTATACCTAAGACATAGGCTTCGTTGTAAGACAGAGTATACAGTTATATAACATAGAGAGAAAGAGAAGGAGAGCTATACATCATAATGATACGCGACAGAGAAAAAATCAGAAAAAAAGTTGCTGGTCATGTTGCTGCGCATAATATCAGTAAAACAGCGGTACCAATCGGACGACGCACATCAACAATCCCGCTTAACAACAACAAAACGATTAACGCTAAACCATCACATTTACCATTAGTTTGTGCTTGTGCGACGACAATTCACAAGTCTCAGGGAAGCACGTATTCTGAAGTTTTTTACGGAAGTTTAACGAACGGAAATGATTTTAGATTCTACCATGATCGACGAGCATCAGTCAGTATGTCTCATTTACAAGATGAATTCCGGAGTCCATCGTTAAATAGACTGGAAACTGTGGATAAACAAATAATCGATTTCATGACTCAGAGAAGAGGGCTATCTGTATATACTCTTAATTGTCAGAGCCTACGAGCACATTCCGCAGATTCAACAGACTCTGTCATCCGCAAATCGAGTATAGTACTTTTGTCCGAAGCTTGGTTAAACGATAACGAGGATATTAGTACCTATACCAAATTTCAATTGCGTCATCAAATATAAGCGACTAAATGTTAGAGCTGACGGTGTGGCACTCTACCACAATCAAGATGATAGCATAAATATCGTCACACCAAACATGGAAATGACAGCCAGGCAGTCTCGTCATATTCATCAACAGTCACACCAGTTGGCGATGTTTGCATTGCAGAATGTCAAATGCTGAATGGAAAAACTATTGTCATAGCCGCCATCTATATCTCTCCGAACCAAAATCTTGATGAAATAATATATTTCATTCACCGCTCACTTCTGGTTTACATCCACGCAGGTGCAAATGCACTTGGAAGAGGCGAAGACAAAATTCCATTGATTCTCGGGGGAGATTTTAACGTAAATTTCGGATCCAATGATTCTTTGCCGTTGATTCAATTTCTTCGAGAAACATTCGGTTTGCAGATGAACAATAACCCTAAAGAATCAACAACAAAATCCGGAACTACACTAGATGCAATTTTCACACGTTATCTAGAAAATATTGGATCACGTACATTTATTTCATATTTCAGCTATCATTGGTTTGTGTAAGTTATCATATCATGCCTGCCCTAATATTTGACCCAGCAGTTAGCATTGCTTTGCTCTTGTTTTTCACAAACAAGTGCAACAATGAACAACAGCAAATTCCTTTACGGTACCCAGGTACCCAGACTAAGAGCATTGCTTAACAATAGCTTAGCGGTGTGATCTTGTTTTTCACAAACAAGTGTAACAATGAACAACAGCAACATCCTTTACGGTACCCAGGTACCCAGACTAAGAGCATTGCTTAACAATAGCTTAGCGGTATGATCTTGTTTTTCACAAACAAGTGCAACAATGAACAACAGCAAATTCCTTTACAGTACCCAGGTACCCAGACTAAGAGCATTGCTTAACAATAGCTTAGCGGTGTGATCTTGTTTTTCACAAACAAGTGTAACAATGAACAACAGCAAATTTCTTTACGGTACCCAGGTACCCAGACTAAGAGCAATGCTTAACAGCAACTTAACAGTGGCGTTCGCTAACAACAACATAGGCAGACAAAGGGTATTTAAGGCGGCAGCGTAGAGTAGGAAAGTAGTCATTTCTATTCGTGGGTTTACATCGACAGGTCGTGAACAGGAATGAAAAACTTAACTTGTATTTTTAAAACTTAATTAAAACTAGAAATAAAGTATTATAAGAAACTTGTTTTAAAAAAACTTAACTTGTATTTTAAAAACTTGTATTAAACTAGAAATAAATTATTATAAAAAAAATGGTGTTTAAAACTTAATTAGAATAGAAATAAAGTGATGTGTAAAATATTATAAAAAAAAGGTGTTTTAAAAAACTTAACTTGTATATCAGTATTACCAATTGAATCACCAACAGATGATAGCAGAATGCATATATAGTTAATAAAACCGAATTTTGGTTACACAAATTTTATACTGTTGTATTTCTTTTGAAATTATCCCTGTCTCCTTCTCTTCCTCTCTCGCTCTCTCTCTCTCACTCTCTCTCTTATTCACACTCATTCACACACAGAAGTTTCACTTCTACCACGTGTACGATGCTGCACATGATTTTTTTTTTATTCTAGTACGTCTACAGTCATACTGATAAATATTTTTTTTGGTTTTTGTGTTTCAGATAAATAGAAGAGCCAAAATGGACAACACCGTCCAGCGCCATTTTTTAAATTATAATATTAAAATTAAAAATTTGTTTCTCATTTTTGTAGTAAAAGAAGTTAAACAAAAGGCCTAAAAAATTTAAATATCGTTTTTCATTTTTTTAATTCTAAAAAAAAAAATTTCAAAATACTCTAAATTTTCCAGCTCTAGACCACCGGCACCCCTTAATTGCGCTTGGCAACTATTTCTTAAGCGCTTATTGCTTCATACAAATTTTAAAACGTAAAGCGGTCTCAAATCGAAACTTGTTTCGAGGAGCTTTCGGAAGAGCGCAATGCACGTAAGAACTCCTACCTCAACTTTTTGAGCAATGTGAGTAATGTTTTGAAGCGTTCGTGTAAAAAAGGCGCACTTCCAACAGTGAAAAACTTTAGCTAAAACTCTTTAAACTACGTTAAAATACACTCGTCCAATGGTCAAGAATCAAATCTAATCAAGTGCGAGTGAAATTCAACGACAAGCTCTCAAATCAATCTTTAGTGCACGATTGTGCCGCCTTTTTGCTTGCAGCCCTTGCTGCTGCACTCATAGAGTAGTCGTTCAAATTGAATTATCTATTTATTTTCTCTTTTATTCATTTATTCATTCATTTAGTTATTGAATGCGGTCCTTGGGAATTTATCGACTGTGAATTCAGAAATAAAAATGCCAATATGTAGTAATGCCGGTTCTCATTTCGCAACAACTTGACAGTGCAATCGACTGCGAAGAATCGCATCACAGAGCGAAATCACACCAAATCGAATGTCGAAAACATTTGCTGGGCATACAAAATTAAAATTGCAACGCAAGCTCTTCAACCAGAGACACACTACGATAGTGAAATAGTTTTCTGGGCAAGAAGGGACCCGCAGCGGCAGGATGCATACACAAATTTGTGAAATCGAACAAATAATCACAACGAGCCGAATCGTTACGAGTTCCATTCAAAGCAATCGAAGTTACAATAACAGGCAAACACACAGCCATACATATGTACATATGAATGTATGTGCGTATACATTCAGGAGAATTTACTTTTACTAAAAGACTTTTTTAACTTTTATAGGAGCTTTCGAATTGAATAGTCGGAATCAAGTGTGGAGAAGTGAAGTCTAGTCACATAATGGCATTCTTGCATGGTTCTTTGCCAAGCATCAAATGAACAATTACCTCTGATGCGTGCCAATGCTTTTCAATATCCGAAATGCACACACACAGATATATAAAAATATATGTATGTATGTATATACAATCGATGCACGCAAGCTTTCCCTTTTGCGCGCTTTGGCCGAACTTCGCCTCTTCCAAGCTGTGGCGTGCGAATTGGTGTTGTTCCAGTGGAAAGTGAAAAGACCTTCAATTTGCGGTCACCGCTGAATGGCAAACGGCTGGTATGAAAAGCTTTTTCACTGACTGCTGAGTGGTCGCTGCTAATTAGAAACAACTTTTTTCATCATTGAGTGTGTGCTTCGAACCCGCAACATGCCGAATGATAGCCACGCGCAAAGTCACTCGGTTGCGGCGGCCGCGTACAAAAAAAGAAACCCATTTAAATGCGTGTACATGGATGTGTGGGTATCTGCGCATGAATGTGAGTACTAAATGCATTTTGGCAATCATGGGAAAAAGTCCGAATGAGTGGCTGATGTGATTTCGATGTGCTCTCAGTCTGTGGATGTACGAGCCACATAATACACTATTGTCTATAAATGTACGCTGTAGTATGATTTTTTGGCATTTTACACTATGTGCGTTTCATAAGAAATCAGTGTAGCCTGCTTGGTGATGCCTGATTTACAAATTGGCAATAATACTTTGCATCGTTCACGATGCGACTCATTTCATTTAACTTTTTACGTTTGTACTCGTATGCATAGGCAATATGTAATATAAATGTAGGTTTGCCTGCAAAACAGCGGAACAAGTGAATAAGAACAAATAAGTACTTTTTTGCCATTAGAAATAATTGTAAATTAGCAAACTACGCATTTTCGTTCTACGCCTCTTCTAGAAGTACTTCTGAAACCGTCAACTGTGCTTCAGAAACCCTAAAATGTATTTCGAAATAGTCAACTGTGCTTCAGAAACCCTAAAATGTATTTCGAAATAGTCAATTGTAGTTCAGAAACCGTAAAATGTATTTCGGAATAGTCAATTGTAGTTCAGAAACTGTAAAATGTATTTCGGAATATTGAATTGTAGTTCAGAAACCGGAAAATGTATTTCGGAATAGTCCATTGTAATATAGAAACCGTAAAATGTATATCGGAATATTCAATTGTAGTTCAGAAACCGTAAAATGTATTTCAGAATAGTCAATTGTAGTTCAGAAACCGTAAAATGTATTTCAGAATAGTCAATTGTAGTTCAGAAACCATAAAATGTATTTCGGAATAGTCAATTGTGGTTCAGTGAACGTAAAATATACTTCAGAATAGTCAGTCAGTAGACTTTAAAAAGGTGTTCGACACTATCAAACGAGACGAAATATGGCCGGCACTGAGTAGAAAAGGAGTTCCCGCCAAGATAATCCGCCTCATCAAAGCTCTCTATGAGAACTCCGAACAGGCAGTGCTTCGCAAAGGCGACATCAGCGATTCATTCACTACCAACGCAGGCATAAGACAAGGTCGTCCCTTGTCGCCCCTTCTCTTCGCCATCGTCCTTGATGAGGTCATGAGCCAATTGACCCTGCACAAAAACGGCATCGTATGGAGTTTCACAAGACATCTTGAGGTTCTGGACTTCGCCGATGATATATGCCTCCTCTCTCGGAGAGCATGCAAGCGAAGGCGGACAAACTAGTCGCGCTGGCACGCACTGTCGGGCTGGAGGTCAACATCGCTAAGACCAAGGACATGAGAGTTAACCACAATAACGCAAGGCAGATATTGGTTGACGGATGTCCGGTGGAATTCGTTGAAAGCTTCTGCTACCTCGGCTGCGAATATTCGGCTCATGTGTAAAGACAGTACTATTGTACGGAAGCGAAACATGGCTGGTCTCTAACACCATCACACAGAGGCTACAATCCTTCATCAACAAATGCCTCTGCATCATCTGCAGAATATTCTGGCCAAACTCCATCAGGAATGACGCACTGTGGAAATTAACGAACGAGAAACCCGTTCTTAGGCAAATTAAACGCAGAAAGTGGCAAAGGATAGGTCACTCATTGAGAAAATCACCGATTGCATCACTTGGCTGGAACCCGCGAGGGAGCAGAGGTCGCGGTCGACCAAAAAACACTTGGAGAAGGTCGATGTTGCGCGAACTACCAGATGCCGACATCTCATGGGACGGTGTGTAAACAACAGCACAGAACCGTGTACGATGGAAGAGTCTTGTCGAGGCACTCCATGAAAATATTTTTTTCTGTCAAAATTACTCTGTTACTTACTTAGTAAGGGTACTTACGTTTTTTCGTACTTCGAACGCCTTATTGGCGAACCAACTACGCGAGGTTTGCTCTAGAAAAGTAAAACAACGACTAATTTTTTCGCTTACTAGGCTGATTTAAAAATATATTCATGGTTGTCATCACAAACACCGCAGTTTTTTGTGCACTACGAGTAAATACTACAGTCTCTGGCTAATTTTTCGTATTAGAGTCTCTTTTCGGGCTTAAAAAGTTATTTGGAGAAATGTTGAAGCAACTCAGCAACCAAAGGTGTTGACTAAATCAAGGGAGATGTGGCATTAAGATGAAACCCTAAAAGTGGCTTTAGATTAGAAAGTTTAAGGACTCAAAAACCACAAAGCTAGCGTAGTTTTGAATCTTCATGCATGAAAGAGCAAAATAAAAAAATTTTGAATTAGTGTTCGCCCTCGGTATGCAATAGCAAACCTCCGAGTGTATTTTTGCCATGAAAAAACCATTTGCTGTTCGGAGTCGGATTAAATATTTATATCAATATACACATATATAAGTCTATATACATATATAATCACAGATCAAGATTATTCAACTAAAAACAAGCACCAAGTCTAAGAATAAGCACCAAGCAATGGAATGTCTGGTTTCTTAATGAAGAGAAAGCCGTAGGTTGGCTAAACTAAGGCTAACAAAAGCGAAGGCCGGAATAACACTAAAAAGGCTGCAAGGGATCCTCTTGTAGTTTATATTCACGCACTGCGCGAAGAAGAATGACAGTGCTATCAAAATTTTCTTCTGCAAATGCCTTAAGCTCGCACACGAGCTCTAACTCTGTTACAAATAAAAGTCGAGTTTGGTGCCATCAGTCTTTAGGGTAACAGAAAAATTCGTTCACCCGAAGTCGAAATTATCGCAAACGAACAGAGGCTGTTCAACTTATGTCAGGGCGTGCAGATCTTACGAAAACCTAGAAAAAAACCTGAACAACTTCGTTCAATATCTTACCTGCTGATGCTGACAGAGGTAGGGGAATACAAATCTGATAACAAACCAAATTCAATTAAAGCCAGATGAAGTAAAACAAAAATACTTTTTTATGAAACCTCAAGAGAGTGTATCCCTTCCAAAAGAGTAACGACCTAGAAGAATGCGAGTTAAAGAAATGCTAACGAACAATTACGAGTTTGCATTTACATACAAATGTATGAATATGTGAATGTTGGATGGATTCCTTGGAAGTGGCTACAAAAATGCCAGTCTTTCACAATGCCATATCTGATACTAATAAGAATTAAATAGAAGATAGAAAGGCAAACTTATATTATATTAGTAAAAGTGAGTCAAAAGGTTCGGAATTGAATAGAAAAAGGAAACGGAAGTGTAAGGAGTTTAATTAACTTCTATTTCCCTCAGCTAAACTAACATCTGGAACTTTAGTTGAAAGCGATGTGGGTATTATGTTCCCCAAGCAATTGCAGCTAGAGAGGTGTGTATGTGAGAGCGCATTCAGCGGATGACAGAACTGATAAAAGCAAATGAAACGATGAAAAGCATTGAGAAATGCAAATGATGGCAATAGTAAAACAGATTAAAAAGTAAGCTAAAGCATAAGCGCCAAGCAGCGACTCAGGGCCAAAGGATGGCAGGGGCAGACGTCATTCGAACGGTGCTTGTGCATTGCAATAAAAAACATGAGACTCAAATATGCGAAAAGCAACTAAATAAAAGCGATGAAGGAAAACTGCAGATGCTTTTACATAAAAGAGAAGTGGGAATAGAAATCTTATCTGGTAAATTGAAATGTAAAAAGCAGGGAGTTAGAAACAAGGTGTCAGGGCTTTTAGTGCTGGCACAGGTGTCTTCTACGCCACAATGCGCACACGACTAAATACAGACATACAGACATACAAGCATAAAAATATGTATGTAAGTCATTTTGTATGCTCTCCAAAAAATCTTAACTGAGTTTTGCTTTGCCTCTAAAAGCAATCAGAACATAAATACCCGCATCAGTGGCTGTGACAGTTAACTCAAACCAAGAGAATATATACACACACATGCTCTCATACACAGAGCTCTTCTAGTACTATGTTTAATTGTTTCTCTGCATTTGTAGCGATATAGACACAAATTTTTGATTTAATGGAAACTACATATGTACGTAAAAATACAAAATTTTTAGTGTTGTTATAGCTTTCATATTTTTTCTACACGTTCATACATGTGTATGCTGCAAATGGGGATGTGTGAAGAGAGCGACACATACGAAACTATGCACACGCAGTTGTACAGTAATTATTTACATAGTTGCAAATGAGAGTTGTGAGAACATACGAAAATATTAGCTCACCTGAAATCATATGGCCTTTGGACACGATCCAGCATGCTTGACTGAGCTTTGTGTGTGTTAGTGCAGTCGGGTGTCGTCGTGTCACACATACTTGTTGTCGGTAAAAATCAAAAATTTTAGATATTAGCGTCAAGCACCCGACACGCACACATATAAAGTTCTTGCTTGACCGTGTCCAGAGGCCAATAGAAAATTTTAACAAATCTCAAGACTACCAAAAAAGCAGTAGCAGCAAAATATTGCATATTTCTCCTATTGCATGCACGAGCATGTACAAGTCCGTATGCTTGAATACATTGGCCCATGCGAGGCATGCGGCCACTCTTCGATGTGTCGCAATGGCACTTGGCGCACTTCTGCAATAATCCGAAAAGTGACGTTCATCAATAGCGAGCAGCAGAGGACAGCGAAGGTGGCGGAAGCAAATGCAATTGCACTTTTGTTTTCGTACACTCATTCAGGGCTATTTAATGTCGTTGGCGCGGCATTCGGCAAATCACGACCACGGCCTTGGCTGTAGCAATGCCATGGGAAACGATTATTGTGCATTTCATCATAGACGGCAGATACTCTTTTTATTTTATTGTTTTTTTCTCATCACTTTTCGGTTTCCGGTGCTTATAGTCTGTCGCGTTTGCATTCTCCGCTGCATTATTCTTAAGTTTTCTATCGCATAGTTCACTTTTTGCCTTTCTATTTGGTATTTTTCGCTGGGCACTTGCGCTTGAAAATGTTTATGAAAATTTTACTAATTCTATTTATACTTTAGTTACGGTTTCAGAGCGGTGGCGTCAACAACATCTATCGAAGGTTTTAACGAAAATCGCGCCCTGCGATTACTGGTGAATTGTTAATAATAAAAAGGAAAACAGGAAGCAGTAGTTATGGGCAAAAATAAAGGTGGCGGTGGGGGAGGCGGAGGTGGAGGAAGTGGTGGTGGTGGTAGCGGCGGTGGTGGTACCGGCGGAAATGTAAGCAAAATTTGTGTTATGCAAGCGAAGTAATTATTGTGATCGTAAGTAGATCGGCAGCGCACAAAATATTAAATAAATTATTTGCTCCCTAACTTCCACAATCACTGGCTGCACAGTCGAAGCTACATTTCACGCTCGCCACAAAAATACTAATTTGTGCAAATTAAAATATTTTTTAAACTACCTATTTTTTAATCTAATCCGGATGGTGGGCTATATAAACACTCAATTGAAACCCTGCTTCAGAGTCATACAGTTAGTAACATAAATAAGTATACAGGAATTGTAGTATATGGAATTGTTTGACGCTAACGCCTTCCTTAATATGTACTCAAAATATTTTACACATGGTAATTGTGTACTGGGATAAGCTTTCATATGCGCCTTAATTTAGCTGTAAATTTTAGGTACCGTTATCCAGGCTTTGCTTTGTCTTTGATGCCAACCAAATTTATGTCACAAAAGTTAGTATACAGCAAACGATTGTTCAGTTAGCATAACATTTATTTTTACGCATTGATTAAAAAAGTTAAAGCTATTAAAAGGAAATAATTAAAGTGAGTATAAACATTTAGGGAAGTACGTTTTGTATTAATTTTTGCGACATTTTCAGTAATGGCACCAAGAGGAAAAGAGCTTTCTGATGATTTAAAAAAAACTGATTATAAAATATCACAAGGAACATAAATTATTGCGAGAAATCGGTCGTTTGATAGATAGGAGTTTTACTACAGTTCAAAAGATTGTGAATAAATATAAAAGTGCGGGAAGCATCACTAATAAAGTCCTTTGTGGACGTCCGCCGCTCTTAAGTCCAGAGAAAAAAGGCTTATTCGACGGAGTCGTACGCAAAATCAGGACAAACCCCAAAATGGCTGCCCCCAAATTGAAATCTGCAGTTGAGAATGAGACTGGAAAACAATTTAGCACCCAAACTATTCGCCGGGTTTTGCATAGTGCTGGTTATCATCGGCGCAATGTTAGGAAAAAGCCATTCGTGAGTAGTGTCAATCGGTGGAAACGGATTTCATTCGCAAAAGTTCGTAAAAATATGACCAAACGTTTTGGAACCAAGTCATATTTTTTGATGAGTGTAAGTTTAGTATCTGTGGATCTGATGGCCATGAAAACGTTTGGAGAAAAATTAACGCGCAATTGGATCCAAACAATATGACCACTGAACACTGTGAAGCATGGAGGGGGCTCTGTGATGGTTTGGGGATGTATGGCTGCGAACGGGGTTGGAAACTTGGTAAAGTCTAATGGTTATCCTACCAAATACTAGGATTTGATTTTAATTATGTTTTTGATTTCACAAATTAATAATATGATGAACTGTATACTTACTTTTGAGACATGCATTTTTATAATGTGTAATATAAAAAGCTGTAATTTTGTTTCTTTTTAAAATTTTGTCATTATTTGGATCAAATATGGCTTTTGTATTTCATTCATGTAAATAAAACACAATTTTGTTATAACTCAGGTTGTTTGAAGGAATCGATTGGGGGAAAATTGAAAAGGTGTCCGGTGTAGGCTATGTTCAGAAACGCATCATAATGTGCAGTACTTGCAGCGCTGGCAGCACTGTCAATGTGACAATTCATGCAACTGATAGATTTGTTGAAAAATTGCAAATAGATTTGTTGCATTTATGAACGCGCTGTGCAGTAAAATGGAATTGTTACTAAGTTTGGTCATGGACGATGTATGTGAGGAAAAAACCGATAGTCTTTTATTAAATTTAAGAAAAAAAAAACCGTGTAAAGCTTAAAAGAAGGACATATCTTGTCAAAAGTTTAATATCAAAACGGAAAATACCCAAAAATAAGTTTTTCGAGACTGTGCGGTTGTACGACTTGAAGTTTGTGGAGAATTTGATGGCTCAACATCATTAGGTTCCGTTAATATCGACATCGGCAGCTCAGCTAAGCTTTGTAAATTTTGAGTGGGCACATTGATTGAGTGCCTGGTACCATAAACCTCATCAAAGTCTTCGTAGTGAAGCCATGATGTTGATTATCTACCGGATGCATTGTTTCTTTTTTTTATTCGCTTATATGTGATGAGTAAATTAGAAAATTTTCGCTGGGCGATGTTTCTATATATTTTTAAATCTTTATTAACTTTTTTTACTTCATCTACGACCTTAGCCCAGAGCACGCTCTTTTTCCTTCCCGACGTGAACTCGTTCTCCATGCTCAGTCGTACTCTGAGCAGTAATTTTATCTCCGATGTACTAAAGTAATCACTAAAACCAAGAAAAGTATAATAAAATAAAGTTTAAATATCGTATTTTTCATCAATTTTTGTATTAAAAGCGAAAATAAATAATTAAATACCCACTTTTCATCAGACATTGTCCTAGCGTATTTATTGGCAGTGTGAAAATTTTTGCTGCAAATAATGCACGACTTTTGATACAAAAATGACGTTTAAGAACGCGTTGCATTTGCAGTACTGCCGCATTTGCATTTTTGAACGCACTGCTCACTCTGAAATGGTATGCTGCGCATTATAATGCATTGTTGAACATACCCGTATACTTACTTCTGTTACTAACTGTAAATACCCTAAAATAAGAAACAAAAAAATACAAATCATATTTTACGTCTTCCACATTTAAGTCCGAAAACAGCTCAAAATATTTATTTATTAATCAAACTTGCAACCACAAAGCAGGCACACAATTAAAACTTGATAAAGGCGAATATCTTTTCCACTTATGGAGGTGCGGGATGGGTCTGATATCTGTATTTCATTTTATGGTTTCTTGCTCTGGAACTCGTGAATTTCATATTTTTCCTTCTTTTAGACACTGCGAATTTTCTTTGCTTAGAGCTCCGTTAGCCAAGACTTATACTTGAAGGTACTTCGTTTTCATAGAAACTTAATGGCTGTTACTCAGCGCGTCATCAGAATTTCTCCCTATTTATGTATGTTAAATAACATAACTTAGTAATGTAAAGCCTACTGCTCTCTATGATTTCAAAGTTAAGTGTAGTTTTTTCTACACTTTTAGAAATTGGTATAAGTTCGATATACAAGTCCAAAATAAACAAGACTGAGGTAAAATAGAAACGACAAGAGCTTTGTTCTGATCATTTCGAGATTATATATTTAAAATATTCCCCTCTGGCCTCGATGCACTGTTTTGCGCGATCTAAAAGCTTTTCGAGAGAGTGTTTCAGATCATTTACCACGTTTTCCTTTCATGGCCAAATGCAATTTTCCGAATAGGTAGAAGTCACAGGGAAGCAGATCAGGCGAATACGGTGAGTGATTGTTGGTTAAAATTCGATTTCTAGTCAAAAAATCAGTCATAAGTGGATCGATGGTGGGGCGTGATCGTGCAAGCCAGCTTCCTCCTTTGCGGTATTCAGGCGAATTCGACGAATGCGATGCAATAAACGCTTCAAAACTCCAAGATAGAAAATTGCATTGACGGTTTGGCTCGTTGGCACGTACTCCTTGTGGACAATTCCCTTGGGATCGTAAAAACAAATGAGCATAGACATGGATTTTGACTTCTCCAAACGCGATTTTTTGTGTGGTGGTTCGTCTGGGGCCTTCCATTCGGTACTTTTAGTTTCAGGTTCATGTTGGAAACACCACATTTCATCACCAGTTACAAAGTTGTAGAAGAAGTTCTCGTCTTTTCTCGCCTCTTTAATTAGGTCATTCGAATGTTGAATTCTGAGCAAGAGATATCTCTTTGTCAACTTGTGCCGAATGAAACGTGCACAGACCTTATGTAAGCCCAAATTATCAGTTAAAATGCGAAAAATCGATGTTTTGAAGATATTCAACTCCGATTCCATGAATTTCAACGATGATTTCGGATCATTTTTGATAAATTTACGAACAATTTCGATGGAGTTTTTGGTGATTACTGATTTTGGGCCGCCCGTATGTTCATTATCATTTATGTCCTCGCAACCATCTCTGAAACGTGAAAACCGCTCATGAACTCTGGCACGAGATAGACAATCATTGCTTAAAGTTGTTTCATCAATTCAAATGTTTCGTTAAAAGTTTTACCGATTTTAAAACAAAATTTGATATTAGCTCTTTGTTCGAAACTCATTTTTGTACCGATGACCCAAACATACTGACACTTTAGACACATTAACTTCGCTTCCACTGAACCGAATGTCACCAAACTTTCACTAGAAGTCAGCTAGGGATGTTATTACCAACGCACTAACTCATTATCGAAATTTTTTTTCTTCACTCATCTTATAGTAAATCATTTCAAGAATGTTGTGCCAAAATTTTAAGTGGATCGGAGCAGAACTCTCAAAGTTATAGCCTTTGTAGGCACTCTACCTGGAATGCGGAGCATAGATAATTTTTCAGAGTCATTTTTTCAAACGCGTTTTTCCCGAAACGACTTCTTAAAAGTCGGTGCCAATCACAACTCCGAAACTATTCAACCGATTCTTTTCAAATTTGGCACACGTTTTCTAAATCAAAAATACCAACCCCCCCCCCCCCCCCCCCCCCGGGTTTTTTTATTTTTTTTTAAGATTGTTTTTCACTTACAAATATGGCGAAATTTTTCGCCAAAAATGCTCGTTTTACGTTTTTTTGCCACCAAAACTACAAAAATGAAAAAAAACAAATTTAATTAATGGGGGCGGGAGCATTACGTCATACTTTAACTGAAAAATTCGACTTTTTTAGTTTCAGATGATTCTACGACGAATGCCGATTGGCACCGCAGAGCACCTCTCGAAAAACATATCTCCAAAAAAACTCTGTCATGGGCTTATTTGTCAATATTTTATTATTAATTTTTTTTTAAAAACTTATTGAAAAGATGTACAATAACATGCAACTGATTTTATCAAAGTATCTTAAGCCATATTTCTGTAAAAAATTCAAAAAAAAGTGTTTTTTTTTAGCGCTAAACCCTACCACCCCCTTAAAAAGATGGTGCCATCAAAAATATTTTTTGCCGTGTTTATTTTGAGCTTCACCTTGTATATATACATATACATATATACATATGTACAAAACTTTATATATTTGGCGCGTACACCCTTTTTGGGTGTTTGGCCGAGCTCCTCCTCCTATTTGTGGCGTGCGTCTTGATGTTGGTCCACAAATGGAGGGACCTACAGTTTTAATCCGACTCCGAATGGCAGATATTTTTATGAGCAGCTTTTTCATGACACAAATACACTCGGAGGTTTGCCATTGCCTGCCGAGGGGCGACCGCTATTGGAAAACACTTTTTCTTCATTTGGTGTTTCACCGAAATTCGAACCTACGTTCTCTCTGAGTCCCGGATCAGTGATGGTAAATGTAGGGAATATTCCCTACATGTAGGGATTTTTGTCGAAAAATGTGGGTGTAGGGAAAAGAAGGACAGATTTTTTTAAATTCTGTAAATGTAGGGAATTTTCAAGAAGAACAGAAAAAATTTTAAAATTGCGGAAAAAATTAAAAAAGTTCACTTAAAATAGAAATCCGCAGTAAGATTTCATGCCAGACTTTTTTCCTTATGGCAGCATACTTTTAAAAGCGTTAATATGGCAGCATTTCTATTTTTTTTTCTTCGTTACCGCTAACGGAATTTTTTCTTCGCGCGATAATTGTTAGTTGTCCTACGTTTTCTGCTGCTTTTCACTTTTTTTGAATAAAACGCGTGATTTCGTGTGAAATATACAAATTATTTCAACAACTTTTAAGGTAAGTTTGCAATTATTTTAGTTTTAGCTATTTTTATATTTAAAATTCATATATTTTACAGAAATGAGCTCCTTCTCTTCCTCTGACTCTTCGGAGGAACACCAAGAAAAACAATGCAAATATAGAAAACAAAAATTTAATAACAAATGGCTTGACGACGACAATTTCAGTGGCTGGCTGGAAGCTGTGGCTAACGATGTATATAAATGCAAATGCGCTGCGTGCGATAAAGTTTTGAACTGCGGTAAGTCTGATTTGCAGAAGCACGCTGAAACAAAAATGCACAAAAAAAATATAAAGGCAACAAAAAAGACGCCTAAAATAAACAGTTTTTTTAAGAAAAATCCGTGTAAACCAAATGGTTCAAAAAATTTTGAAATAAGACTTAGCATGTTCTTCGCTGAGCATAAAGTCGCGTTGCAAGTGGTGGACCATTTAATCCCCCTATTAAAAGAAATCGTGCCGCATTCGGATATAATAAAAAACTGTGAGCTCGGAAGAAAGAAGTGCACCAGCATAGTAAAAAATGTATTGGCAAAAGTGGAAAAAGACAATCTAGTTCAAAAATTAAAAGTTAACAAATTTTCCGTAATGATCGATGAGAACACAGACATCGGATTGAATAAGTATATGTGTCTACTGGTGAGATTTTTCGACGAGGAAAGCGAGCGGGTTGTGGTTAAGCTGCTGGATCTAATTCCAATAAGAACTGATTGCACTGCAGAAGCTCTGTACGGAATTTTTAAAGAATCCATTTTAGCTCTTGGAATTCCATTCAACAACATAATAGGCAATTAAAATACATTTTTTCAGCATATGCAAACATTTCTAATGAAATATTTTATTACATTTAAGGTATGTGCAGCGATGGTGCCAGTGTAATGATCGGACAGCATAATTCCTTTGCATCAAGATTAATTGGGGACATACCAAACGCTATAGTTGTAAAGTGCATCTGTCATTCTGCAGCAATTATTGCAAGTAAGGCTTGTTTAGCGCTACCCAGAGGACCTGAGGACCTTTTGCGGCAAATCGGTTCGTACGTTTCGGGAAGTTCCAAAAGATGCGCGCAATTAGAAGCTCTGCAGGAAATGCTAAACGAGAAGAAAAGAAAATCCTTCGGACTTGTACAACCAGGTGGCTCTCTCATCACAAATGCGTCGAAAGTGTATTAGAAAACTGGGATGTGTTATTGGCATTTTTCAACCAAGCTGTCACGCAGGACAAATTAAAATCAACAGAGGCGATTTTATTGGAGCTCAACAACCAGTGCAATAAGATTTATTTATTTTTCCTCAAGTATGTACTCAATTACTTCAATACTCTAAACGCACTTTCTCAGTCGAAAGCACCTTTAATACAGGTACTCCAACGAGAATCAATCAAAATATTTTTAGGCTTAGGTCAAAATTTTATTAAAAAGTCTGAGCTTAACATTACTTGTGCTGTTAGATCGCCACATATTTCTCTACCGCTTGAGGAAGTTTTTCTCGGATTTGAATGTAACGAGCTCCTAAAAACTGTTCCAAAAACGGCTGCAAACAAAATTAGAACAGATTGTCTACAGTTTTATATTACTGCTTTGGAAGAGATACAAAGGAGATTACCGCTCAAAACTGAGCTATTCAAAGAAATTGAGTTTTTAAATCCAGAAGTTGTAATGGCAGTAAAGGGAAACAAAAATGATCTCACATTTGAGAACATTTGTAAAATAGTATGTGTGGATGCCAACTCTCTCCTACAAGAGTGGAGAACGTTTGAGTTCAATTTCTCTGAAGACGAAAAATCTAACCTTTTAAAGATGGGAGTTGAAAAGTTTTGGAGCGAAGTCTGTAACTTAAAAATTTCAATGACAATTTTGTTTTTCCTATTTTGGCTAAAGTAGCGAAGTTCGTTTTATCTTTACCTCATGGTAATGCAGACTCCGAGAGAATTTTTTCTATCGTAACAGATGTTCGCACCAAAAAAAGGAATAAGCTCAGTCATGAAGTTTTAACTTCGGTTTGCATTATTCGTTCTTTTTTGAAAGACGAAAGTCAAGATTGCTGCAAATTTCAATGCAATGAATCTCATTTCAAGAAAATGGTATCTGCAGAACTCTATGATCATGTGCAGTAACTCAGAAATTCTTAATATTGACACTATGTTCCTTAGCTAAACGCAAATGAGTACAAAATACAAACCTTTGTATTGTTTTTATTAGTAACTTAGCTTTAGAAAATGAACTGAAAGTAATTTTTGTTATCTTAGTTTAAAAACTCTGTTATGTTTTCTTTTTAAGTTTTTCTTATTTTAAACAGAACTAAATGTAATGAAAAAGTCTAATTTTTAGTCTTTTTGCTGAATTTTGTTTATATGTATATGTGTTTATAATATAATAAATATGTGTATTTATATATATTTGAATTAGAATTTGTTTTTATTATAAAGAGGCAAATCAGCACCAAGTCCAAAACTTATGCACATAATTCAATTTTGACGTTGCAAGTGTCTGATTATAGTGTAAACACAAGAGAAAAAAAAGGTAGGGAATTTTGTAGGGGAAATTTTTTGTAAGCGTAGGGAAAAGTAGGGAATTTTTTTGGGCTGTGTAGGGATTTTTCAAAAAATCATTTACCATCACTGTCCCGGATGGTAATCACACACCAACCCATTCGGCTACGGCGGCCGTTCAATGGCTATGAAGTTTATTAACAACTGTGCAAAATTTCGTTTATTTGTCGAAATTTGATTAGGGTGTGGGGACACCAAAGTTTTATCCTACGGAGATAAAACTTTGGTATTATTATTATTATTTAATTTTTCTCAAGCAGCTCTTCATTACAATGACAATACAAAACAAAACTAAAAAAATTACATACTTTACCGCTCCACCCACATTAGAGCGTATCACCAAAAAAAAGTCGCCCGTACCTCTCCTCATATGAAGTGTTTTTGAAAAACATCAACATTTTCCTAAAACAGCTCATTGATCACAGGCGCTCCGTTGTGGTACCTATCTCAGTTGCTACCACCCTAATGTACCGATCTAATAACAGTAAATTAAAGACCGTAAAAAATCGTAAATCTTTTTCGAAAAAAGTATTTCGATTCAAATAGTACAATATCTATAAATACAAACAATGGTTGATCTACATATCTAGTATGTACTTTTTCTTCTTAAATGGTGCGATAAACGCACCACCGAGTCTAACAAAGCGCGCGAAGGTATTTCGTCTTGTCCTCGTTCACTACCAGACCTATTTGCTTCCCTTCTTTTATCCAGGTTAGAAAAGTCAGAACAGCGATATTAGTTCTTATACAGAGTGGCCAATGGCAGAGTTAGTTTTTAAACTTAAAGTTTCATCCTAACCGCTGAGCGTATGAGCGGCAAAGGGACCGCGTGAGCTTCGTTATTCGTGCAGGTTACTTAGGCACGACATCGCAGCCGGATGAGCAACGCATTTCAAGGCTCGTGTGCTACTGCTCGTCATAGATTTTGTTCAGAATATTTAACGTTTACGTGAGCCCCAAAAAGTGAAGATTTGATTCGTTCATGGGTGTGAAAGTTCTGAGTTCAAAATTCAAGTTGAGCAAACCTTTAAGCCTAACGATTACAATTGCGTAAAAATGTCTGCGAGACAGTCTAGGGGTGATTAAAACATCAACAGTCACTTTACATTCCCGAAGTGGCGATTTAGTATGCACAGTCAACCAGTGAAATAATTGGACCATATTTTTTTTTTTGGAAAATCATCGAGGGCAAGCAATTTTGTGGACGGTGTCTCTAATTATTATTTTTTTATTATTACTACAATATTTTCTGTCAATAATGACAGAGCATCTTTCCTTGCGTACACAGACAGAGTTTTAGCAAGTTGGCGCCACGCCTCACACGTATTTTTGAAAATCCATATTTTGAGTTTCCAATGCAGGAATAATTTTCTATTTCGTTGTTTAAATCTGTGCATATTTTTGCCAATTTTGTTTTTTTTGCTTTTGTGACAATTGACTTACTACGGCTTCATAATGATTTCTTCCACTTGCGCTATGTATTTGGTTGGCTTCTGATGATGCTGACAAGCATTTGTTTGACGCCTGCATTGTGTTCATGCCTTTAGAGACTTACAGAAGTTTGTATGTGAACGTACGATTTGCAACACTGAACTCAGCTGTCAGCTGTTTTTCAGCAACATGAAACAGCTGAAACGTGGAGTGGTTATTTGTTTCTAAGTTTACTGTCTCTATCAGTTTTTTTGAGTGATTTTATTTAAGGCGACACCGTGGTCTAGAAATTTCAAAAAATCGAGTTTTTGTTTTTTCGATATTTCGAAAGTATAGTATACCCAATATTATAGCTTCTACAGCCCATTGACTAGGTAAAGAGCGATCCGCGCGCTCCTGCACCTCAAACTTTAAACTCATTTATCTCGCAACGACTTTTTTCGGCCTAGTGTTGTCCAAAAAAAAACTATTCAGCCGAATCGTCGGAAATTTTAATATGTTGTTCACAACATCAGTGGCTGTCGCCCGTACTAGAATCATCATATTATTATTTCAATTATTTCGAATTTTTTTATTAAAAAACTGAAAAAACTCCGATTTTTCGAGTGTCAAATTTAAAAGCGCGCCATTTTGTCAAATGTTTTTTTGTTTTGTTTTTTTTTTATTCTAGTACGGGACTAGACTATAGCTACGGTCATACTGATTAGTAATTTTTTTTGGTTTTTGTATTTCAGATAAATAGAAGAGCCAAAATGGACAACATCGTCCAGGTACAATTTTTCGAGATTTTAAAAAGCAAAAAAAAATTTTTTTTAATTTTTGTATGTAAAAGAAGTTAAGGGGGGACCCTCATTTAGACGGTCGAAAAATGCATCATTTTTGGGAATTTTTTTCTCAGGTAAAATAACTTCAAACGTTTTGTAATTCATAAAGTACTTTAATAAATGTCTTGACTGTCTACAAAAATTTTCGGAGAAGAAAAAAAACATTTTAAGTATGGAAATATACACCTCGTCCATGGCACCTCATTCTATCTGTGTACATTCTAGCGCTCTGAATTTTTTTCTGAAATAAAAAAACCAAATTTTTTTTAAAACTTTAGGATAATAGCTTCGATGTGACATTTTGATTTAAAAAAAAAATGTCGAAATTGATATTTTTTACCCAGTTTTATGTTAAAAGTGATTTTTCATGCATAAAAATTGACTTTAAAATTACAAAAAAATATGAAAATCTTTTTTTTAAAAAAAACACTTAATGTCACATTGAAAACAATTTAATTATCTTTAAAATGAGCTATTGTAAAGCCTGATTGGTTCAATACAGCGTTCTCAATTGTGTACACAAAATCGAAAAATGATGTTTCGAGAAAAACGCGTTTAAAGTTTTGGATACAGGCGATCAGGCCACCCGTCGCGTCCTGTTAAAAATTTTGTCACTCCTTCAAAAATACAGATATCGACTTGAAATTTTGAAAGTATATTCTTAAATAGTTGTAGAATAGATTAAAATTATTTCCAAAAAATCGATTTTTTTGACCCGATAAATGAGGGTCCCCCCTTAAATACAATACAAATTTTGGATTTTGCGCGTTTTGTACGCCCGTAAAAGTAAGAGTCACAATCCAGCTATCCAAAGAAATTAAATATCTTGGAGTAATGCTCGATAGTAAATTCCTTTGGAAGTCACACGTTGAAACAAAGACATCCAAAGCACCGCCTTCTGGCAGTGCAAGGGTGTTTTTGGGAAAACGTGGGATATTTTCCATAGCAAGGTCTTATGGATCTATACAGCTATGATAAGACCACGCATCAGTAGTCAGGATGAGTACACTCGCTCTCATGGGAGTCAGCAGGACCCTATCGAGGCTACAACGCACTGTGGTCATCTGTTGCACCGGAGTTTTTCCCTGACTACTTCAGGACCGCCATTAGGTGCTCTGGTTAGTCTACCACCACTTGGTGAGGCCAACTTCCTTGGCCCGAAGCCTGTTCTGCCACTCTCTTCTGCAGCCATCAAAGCCACGTTGAGCAAACCGGGTACTCTAATCCACAAGCGAATTTGGCAGGCTGAGAAAGGCTGCAGATAGGCAAAACTGATGTTACCTGTCATGCCCGACATATTGTCGCAGTTCCTCCTGCCACTAAGCAGAGGGCGCAGTAGGCGGCTGATTTGACTGATGGCGGGCCACTTTCTATGGGCAAAGCACATGGAAAAAGTGGGCATCTCAGACAGTGCACTCTGCCCAGCTTGTGGAGAGAAGGATGGGACGGCGGACCACTTTCTGTGTGTCTGCTCAAATCAGGCTTTAAGTCTTTGGCACTGATGTGTTAAGAAGCGACCACCTTGGCTTCTTGGCACCACAAGATCTAATAGATTTCAAGAAAATTAAAAAGGGAATGTGCACTCGGTAGATCATTGGACTTCATTGTGTCTGAGTGCTGTACTTGCTAGTCTGTCCTGCAAAAAAAAAACGCCCGTGAACTGCTTATTTTGCGATCATCATCGGAGCTACCTACCTCTAACATGTTCACTCAATAAGACTTACAAAGAACATATCATATATATGCATATATTAGTATGACATATTCGTACCGAACTTTTAAAACAAACGCAATAAAATCACAGAATTCATACTTTACTCTACCTGTCAATTTTTGTATTTTTTTTTTATTTATTTCAAATTTAAATATAAAAATCGATCCTTCTAATTGTTTTATACTTGGTTATTGGTGTAGTAATAGTTGGTTGATCTAGTAATCCAATGGTTTTTGATAATTCCAGTGAAGACTGTACTTTGAAAATACACATGCATTAAAATATAATTCCATCTAACGGTATTTCGTGGCAGTAAAACTTCAGCAGCTGTAAGCTGTGAAAAAGGATCGCTTTTTTAAGCATTCATTGCGTTTGGTCGAAAACGTCTTAATTCTAATAAAATGGGAGAGCAGAAAGGTTCAGAACAGATCGCAAAACAGGACAAATCGGTATCTTGACCTCAATGGGACTTTTCAAATCGCCAAATTTCCAAAAAGATTGGTCGAAGTCCAAATGCTGTAGATCTTTACGTGAAACAAAGGCCTCCTATGGTAAGAACTACAACGTCAGAACTGCGAAGTCTTTAACACCGAATGAAACCCGCAAAACTCTTAAGATTGCATCGAATTCCGCACTTTCAACTGAAAAATTAAAGAAATGGCAAAAATAGTAGCCATTTGCAGCTAAAAGCGCCACATCTGAAGCATAAAAAATTACAAAAAAACACCCTTTAATAAATTTCGCAAAGAAGGCCGCTTCGATTTTGCAAGGGACCACATTGAAAAGAGTTCGGTTACAAATAACAATCCCGGTGAATGCAATTAGAATTTAGTGAAGAAAAGAAGTTCACTCTGGATGGGCCGGATAGATATAATTATTATTTCCATGACTTAAGAAAGGAGGAGAGGTACGCAAGTTGACATTACAGCCGTGTAGGTGGTGTTATGGTATGTGGAGCAATTTCGTACTATGGCGCGTTCGAACTGAAATTGTAGACGAGTAATGACGGTTAATAGCTATTTGTTGGAATGTTTTTGTTCCGTGATTCGTGAAAAATTTGGGCCTTTTAATTGGATCTTTCGACAGGATAATGCACCTGTACACATTTCAGGTGTGGTCAAAACTTGGATTGTGTTCCACTTGGAAGCATCGAAACTTTAACATGGCCACGGCATTCTCCAGATCTGAGCATTATTGAAAATCTATGCGGGTGGCTTACTCGCAAGGTTTAAGAGGGAGTGGAATTTGAGAGTCTAATTCGAATCATTAAAACAGCCTGGTTTGAAATTTCATTAGGCTATCTGGAGAATTTGTAAAAATACATTCATTAACGTTCTTACGAAGTAATTTATTAAGCTTTAAATAATGAATGTAAAAAAAAAAATTACTATATTTGTTTTTATTTTTTCTTATTTGTTCAAGTGAACCTATAAATCAAGCACAATATTACAACTGCTGAAGTTGTACTGCCGTGAAATACCGTTAGATGGAATAATATGTTGATGCATGATGGAATTATCAGACACGCTTGTGTCACGGTTGCTTTAATAACCAGTTTATTCCATAAAAATGATTGCCTCAAATCACGTGAACCGGACTGTACATATGTATCTGTATGAAATTTACGCAATGGTGCATCTTTCTTTTTCAGAAAAAAGGTGGTGGTGGCGGTGGAGCTGACAAAAGTGGAAACAAAAATAAAGGTGGTGGTGCTGGAGGTGATAAGGGCGGTGGAAAAAAGCCGCAAGAGCAGAAAGCAGCAGCAAGTGGTGGTGGAGGAGGTGGCAAAAAAGGGGGCAAGAAGTAGCAGCGAGTGAAATTAACCCATCGAATCCCATTAAACATCTCCAATAGGTTCATGAATCTATGTATAAAAAAATCATTCATCATCCATCCTATTTTATAAGCGAATAACAAAATGCTTAGTTCGTAAGTGTGTAAACGTAGTGGAATGATGATTTGTGTTAATTTGACATTTCAATAAACTCAAAAATATCGAAGTGACACGAAATGAAAGCATAAAAGTATGGAAGAAAGCGACTGACATTTTTAATTTCATAACAAAATAACTAAATCAAGAATTTATATTTTTTTATTTATTTAAAAGAGCAGCAATTATTAATAACTATTACACTTGCGAAAGACATGTACAGCTGTGGACGAATTAATGGTAGTATGCCCAGAGGAAAAATTAATAAAATAAAAATTACAATATGAGTATAGAATTTTGCTTTATTATTTTCAGCAAGTAATTCAAATTGAGAATCAATTTATGAAATAAATTTTTAAGTTTAATTTTTTTTTTTCATATAAAGAAAAATCAATATACCTAAAAACCAAAAGAATTCATCTTCAAAAAATAGTGATATGGATTACGCACACACTTGGAACAACACAAACCAAGTTTCAGCCAGCTCGGTTTATTTCTTATGTTTGGCATCCAGTCGGTTGAATCGAGGAAGCCGAGAGATTTTCCTTTGCCATCAGGACAACGCACCGCACCAGCTCACGTCTCAGCAATTGTGGTTGCAAAATTAATGGAAAAAGGGTGCCAACTCGTTTCACATCGCCCCCATTCTGCAGACTTGGCTTCCTCGGACTACTATTTGTTACCCAATTTGAAGAAATGGCTGGCGGGAAGAATATATTTTTTTTTCAATCGGGAATTGCAGAAACGAATGGCTATTTTTCAGACCTGGACAAATTTTATTATTTGAAAGGATACAACAAACTAAAACAGCGTTGGACGAGGTATATAAGCCTAAAAGGAGTGTATATAAGCCAAAAAATAAAAAAGATTTACCCCAAACAATTAAGTAGTTTTTATTTTTGCACGGACTTTTCGAACAACTCTCGTACTTAATATAATTTTAAATATCCACGACCATTCGATGCTATCTTCTTAGTTATAAGGCTTTACCAATACACTGTTGAAAGATCTAGAGAAATGGCATTACTCTATGGCCATGTCGGAGCATAATTTCCACAGAATTTGAATGCCTCCTTTCCAAATATTATATGTACTCGTATGAACAAGTTAATAGCTGCTGGTCATCTACCTAAACGAACGTGCTCTCCGCTGTCCAACTAGCTAACATCATACACATATGACTCTACAGCATCCCATGCAATTACAATGTGAGTGTGAGTCGACTGCTGTGAGAGCGAGTGTAGTTAACAGCGAGCATCATACGCATCGCTTGCAGTTGCTATGCGTGGATGGCGAGTATAGTTAACAGCAGTCCAACTAGCGACCATCATACACATATAACTATATAGCATCCCATGCAGTTACAATGTAAGAGTGAGTCGATTGCTCAGAGAGCGAGTGTAGTTAACAGCGAACATCATATGCATCGCCTGCAGTTGCTATGCAAGTGTGAGTCGACTGCTGTGAGAGCGAGTGCAGTTAACAGCGAACATCATGCGGATCGCTTGCAGTTGCTATGCAAGTGTGAGTCGACTGGTCGGAGGGCGAGTGTAGTTAACAGCGAGCATCATACGCATCGCCTGCAGTTGCTATGCAAATGTGAGACGACTGCTGTGAGAGCGAGTGCAGTTAACAGCGAACATCATGCGGATCGCTTGCAGTTGCTATGCAAGTGTGAGTCGACTGATCGGAGGGCGAGTGTAGTTAACAGCGAGCATCATACGCATCGCCTGCAGTTGCTATGCAAATGTGAGACGACTGCGGTGAGAGCGACCAGAGCAGTTAAAAGCAAAGAGGAATTAAGTTTAATCCAATTAGACTTGGTTAATGGGGGTTCTGTTGCAAATGGACCAATTTGGAGATGACTACGGTTGCTAGCTTTACTAAGCATACAATATTTTTGTGTTTCATAGTTACCTATAACTGCATATTTTAGGCTGAGTTCTGTGTTTAGAACCCCTTTTTGCGACTAGACCTGACTATCTTACAATAGAACTCAGAAAAAACGAAATAGAAACGCTGGCTTGTAATTATTGTTGTAATAGCAACATACGCTCTGTTGCTCAGCGGATTATTTATTTTTGTACTCTTAGTCGTAGACTAATAATACAAATTTAACTGTGTGTGTGTATGTAAGCGCATTTATATTTGTGGTCATTATTTTCAGTTTTAGGCTTTCATTACAATCTTCAGCGGGGTGTGCAACACTTACGAAATATTACATATTACCTTAATAACATAATTAACGTCAAAATAGGCGACTGGCTTATAAGTAATTAATTATTTATATACAAATGTACGCTGGGGTGATGGGTGAGATGCTGGCGTTTGGCCCTTCACATTTTTATTTACCGACTAACGACGATTATTCTGCAAATGCGTACTTTTTGACTAAACTTATGTGTGTACGTACACCTCCGTACGCTATAATACATATTTGCGTGCTCAATTATGAATACAAGTGCCAAATGAAAGCAAACAGCGTCTGATGCCGCAGCCGGAGTGGCTGCTTACTATCGAAACCAATCCTGTGACATAGCGCCAAAGAAAGAAGCAGCACCGGACTTCGTTTTGGAATCACTTTTGCCTTTACCTCCTGTGTTCGCCGTTGTTGTTGTTGTGGTTGCAGTAACTTTACGTGTTGGCGTAGGCTGAGAGCGCATTATGCCGAGATTAAGAAGAGAGGAAGTTAGAACTTTTTATTTAGCATAAATGTTTGTGGTTATACAAAAACATTAGTGGTAATACAGAAACTAAGCGTCAGTAATTAACTCAAAGTGAATCAAACTGGACAAAATCAATAAAAAATGTATTAGTTGCAGCGCTAAAAAAAAGGAAATTTATGAGTCCAATTCGGCAGACAAGCAAACGCAAACATTAAAGTTTTAAGTTTTTGGTTGCAAGTTTTTTAGTACACATACATACACATACACACGCATATGGAGTGGATTATACTACATTCTGTATAGCGAAGCGAGCTTTCGTTACTGTAGTAAATAATCCACTCCACAATACGACATTTTATGTAGGGGTACTCTATGCTAGTTAGCGGTAATTTGGATCGAAATTAACATTTTATGGAACTGTTAGAAAAGTAACCAACAAGACAACTAATATCGCCCTAAGCGAAACGACATACTTATCAATCCCAAAATAGGTTTAGCTTACGCGTGTGTAGCTACAAATCAAAGAAAACATTCTTGAAGAAGAATTGAAAGTTCACTTTTTGGTTTATATTGGAACTGCATTTATGATTAGGCTGTAATTTGGGATTTACCTTTTCATTATCCGGAGCAATAGTGTTTTTCTGCTCTGCACCAGCAGCGGGAACTGGCGTTACAATTGGCAACAATGGGAACCACAGCGACGTTGATCCGCTCGAACTTAAACTCAACACATTCGGATCCTTGTCGTGTCCTAGCAACGCAGATCCAACGGGAGCCATGTGCGCCGGCAGCCATGGTGCCAACACACCAAACTGGCAATTGAATCGCGACACAGCCTTTTTGATGTTTGCCGAGATATGCTCGGTGAATAGCTCGAAATCGAAGGGATCAATGAAGTCCTTGCAGGTGTTTTGTAAACTGCTGAATTGCTCGTTCAATGCACGGTCGTCACGCGTAATGCCAAATAAGCTTTGCAGAAATTTTAAATCGAAATACAGTTGCAAAGCGATATTTTGGCTGATCGCCGACTTGTCGTGCGTGATTTTTTCGTAGTGCTGTAGGATTTGTGCCAACAGTTGCTGGTTGTAGTAGTGCAGCACTTTTGTGGGCAGAGTTTGTGGGACGATTGAGTTTAGCGCGCGCACCAATGCAAAAAGATACGACTGCAGTGATATGCGCGGTTGGTTGGGAATGCGAAAAGTGGAGTGTATGGTGGCATCTTGCTCGTCTTTTTGCTCAAGCTTAACAGTTTCCCAATTCTGCAAACAAAAACAAAATTATTTATTTAAGCATAAAATTTGAAGCCATCGCTGCACCTACCGCGAATTCCTCCAAAACGTTGTCGTTTGTAATAACACTAGGAAACACATTTTCGCAGTTGTTTTCTTCCAGTACTCCCACTACAATTTGTTGCCAAAATTTGAACGTGTCTTCCTCAAGCAACAGGCATACTCGATTCCAGTGCTCTACACTATTTGCGGCCACATTCCCTACCCACTGGCGCCAACCGCTGCGCTGGCAGAAACAAACCTTCAAGTTGGGGCACAACTCAACCAGTGCCACACAGCAACGTGCCACGAATATGAGTTCACCACGCTGAGTCGGCGGGAGGTGCAGGCTCTTTATACGGCTAAGAAAGTGTGTCAACTGCGCCTCGGCGGTCTCACGCAAAAACACTATCAGCGCAAGCTTATCTTCTGCACGTGTCGCCTGCTCCTCCAGCAGCACATTCATCTCAGAAACAATGCCTTCCAATTGCTGGTCGAATTCGGCACAAAGCGCGATGGTGGCTGCATCGTAACCCTTTGTTTTCATCAATAATTTCTTAACTTTGAGGTCCTCGGATAAGGCGACCTCCAAACTAGGCGGCAAATCACTTACATTTTCGGACCAAATGTCCAAAGTGCTCAAACTAACATCTGGTAGTGCGCGTTCCAATGCTTCGAATGTGGTTTGCATTGCTTTCGCCCAACTATCGTGGATAATGTCATGGATGCGCTGGTTAATGAGAGGTATGTATTTTAGCTCGAAGAAGTCGAGTGTTTGCGAGAGCTGCAGTTTCGTAACAATTTGATCGAAATTCAGATGTTTTCTGCAGGCATTTGCTTCTGTTTTTAGTTCTTTGATGGTACTCATTGTCGAGACGAAATCAAAAAGTTGCTTCAGTTGCGTGCTGGCAATGCGTCTGGTATCCACCAGCCATTGTTCAAGCGTAGCACGCACCTGTGTCTCGTCCAATGTTTGTGCTTCGATCTTCGGGCGAAAATTCGAAATTATTTCCGGCAGCAAATAGGAAAACTGCGCATCAGTTTGGTGCATTAATGTTATTGTAGGCGGTGCATTTAGGTCTCTGAGCTCAGCCAACTTTTGCAGCAGCAAGCCATTTTCTGCAAGTTAACAAATTGAACAAATGAATATAAATTTTGTATTGTTTTCCAAAAACATGCAAAAAACCTAAGAAGCATTTGGCCATCAGATCAACGGTGCTGTTTAGTATCCGCAAGCTTGCTAATATCCGATCTTTCACACGTCTTCGCTCTTCATTCCCACTTTGCTTGGTTTCGCTCAAGCAACTGAGGAACGCCGTGCAGCGCAAATTTAGAAAATAATTAAAAACTCCGTTCAAAGTATTCTTTTCTAGCAGCAACAAGCTGAGTAAACAATCGACGGCCACATCGATGCTCAGATCTTCGCGTTCCAAAGCGGCCAAAACGTGATGTTTTATTGTCACATTGAATGGTTTTAAAATTTCCCACTGCTTTTTGGCTACGGGCAGATGTTGCATCAATGAGTTGTTCGCATCCAGCTGTAAGCCCGTGCTTATGTGCCTGCTAAAAATGAACAATTCACTGGCCGTGTAGAAACGCTTCTCATCAATGTGCGTCCATATTAATTCGGGCAACGCAGTCAACAGCTTGATCTGCACCATAGTATTGAAGTAATTACTCAGCTGCTTATTTGCATTGCGATTTCGCATCAAGTCTTCGGGCGCACTTGTCTTGAAGCCCAACAGTTGCTGCTCGTTAAGTATGCGACAATTCTTAGTAATGGATTCCACCTGTTCAATAAGTTTCGCACTGGAGCCTTTCATCGCCACAATAGTATCGGCAGCCTGCAGCAAATCGCGATAACGTTCGCTGTCCACAAAAAGCAAAATATATATTAAGAAATGTTATTTTGGCGCATTCGGCCAAATCATACCCAACCATCAAGCGCAGCTCCTCCCGTTTGTTTTCGACAACCGACTGGATTTTCTTGTGAACGATGTCGATCTCCGGCACACTGTGCTGCTCGAACAGCGTGTTCACGTCGAGATTCAATAAATTGGCCGCATCCATTACGTCTGTGCAACTAAATACTTCCAAATATTTGTTTCAACAAAACACCAAACGGTGGCTTAAATCTATTGTGAAAAGAAAACAAGTGCTTGACACGTCGCTGACAGCTGACAGCTGATCGCTTGCCCTGCCATCTGGCGGCTACTAGTCAAGCGTAGATTGAGGAATTTCTGCTGCACAGTCGACGCGCGTAAATAAGAATCACTAGCATTGCCCTTTGGAGTCGACTGTTTAGTGAATGAAAATTATATTCGCTTTAAATTGTTTACATTTCCATTTGATGGAACTCTAAATATTGAAACGAGCACAAAATGTGAGGTAAGAAATTATTTTTGGCGACTTCGTCTTTGTATTTTTATTGCTAATTCGAAAACAAAGCATTGCAGATATTGAAAAACTCACTGATCACGTATTTTATTCACTTATGTATGTAAGTTAGTCAACACCCCCAATAAACTACCAACAACGTGCGCACACACACACAAATAATTTTGCTCACGAGAAAGCTACAACTAAACCTGAAACACTGGTTGGGGGAAAACACTTACCAATGAATGTTTGCAAATAAATTAGGAAAAAACATTTAGAAAAATTTATTTAGAAAAATTTATAAAAAATAAATTTAGAAAAATTTATAAAAATAAATTTAGAAAACTAAATTTAGATAAATGCAGAAAAATAATTTAAAAAAATTCAGAAAAACTAATTTCGAAAAATTCTAAAAAAAAAATTAAGAAAAATTCGGAAAGAATAATTAAAAAAAAATCAGAAAAAAAAATTTAGAAAAATTCAGAAATACTTATTTATAATAGAAAAATTAAGAAAAATAAATTTAGAAAAATTCTAAAAACTTAATTTAGAAAATATAGAAAGAATATTTAAAAAAAATAAAGTTGGAAAAATTCAGAAAAATAAATTTAGAAAAATTCATAAATATTTATTTATAATAGAAAAATTCTAAAAACTTAATTTAGAAAATTAAGAAAGAATATTAAAAAAAAATGTAGAAAAATAAAGTTAGAAAAATTGAGAAAAATTAATTTAGAAAAATCCAGAAAAATAAAGCTTCAAAAATTCAGAAAAATAATTATAAAAAAATTTAGAAAAATTCAGAAATATTTATTTATAATAGAAAAATTCAGAAAAATTCTAAAAAATAAATTAACAAAAATTCGGAAAGAATAATTAACAAAAAATCAGAAATATTTATTTATAATAGAAAAATTAAGGAAAAGTAATTTCTAAAAAATAAATTAAGAAAAATTGGGAAAGAATAATTAAAAAAAAATTAGAAAAATAAATTTAAAACAATCCAGAAAGAATATTTTAAAAAAATTTGGAAAAATTCAGAAAAATTAATTTAAAAATATTCAGAAAAACCAATGAAGAAAAATTCAGAAAAATTTATCTAGAAAAGAAAAATATATTAGAGAAATTCAGAAACATTTATTGAGAAAAATTTATTTAGAAAAATTCAGAAATATTTATTTAGAAAAATACAGGAAAATAAATTTAGATAAATTCAGAAATATTTATTCAGAAAAATTCAAAAAAATAAATTTAGAAGAATTCAGAGAAGTAATTCAGAAAAATTCAGAAAAATTAATACAGTAAATTTCGGAAAAATTAATTCTGAAAAATTCAGAAAAATTAATTTATAAAGATTTAAAAAAATTCAGAAAAATAAATTTAAAAAATTCTAAAATATTTATTTAGAAAAATACAGGAATATAAATTTAGAAAAATTAATTTATAGAAATTCAAAAAAATAAATTAGGAAAATTCTGAAAAATAGATTTAAAAAAATTGTGAAAGTTAAATTTAGAAAAAATCAAAAAAATTTATTTAGAAAAATTCAGAAAAATAAATTAGAAAAATTCAGAAAAATAAATTTAGGAAATATTTATTTAAAAAAATGCAGAACAATAAATTTAGAAGAGTTCATACAAATAAATCAGAAAAATTGAGAAATATTTATTTAGAAAAATCAGAAAACTTTATTTAGAAATATTAGAACATTCAGAAAAATAAATTAGAAAAATGAAGAAAAATAAATTTAGAAAAACAGAAAAATAAATTAGAAAAATCCAAAAAAATAAATAGGAAAAATTTAGAAAAATTGTGAAAAATTAATTAAGAAGAATTCAGAAAAATAAATTAAGAAAAATTCAGAAAATTTTATTTAGAAGAAGTCAAAAAAGAAAATTTAATAGTGTAGAGAAAGTTTGAATAAAATGTGAAGTCAAAATTAAAAAAAAGTATTTTAATTGAGTAACTTAAAAATCAAGTCACCAGAACAAGTAGAGCAAGAATTTGATTTAATATTGGCTTGATAATGACTTGTAAAATAATTTAATAAACTTATTTATTTTTGTCATTTAATAATTGGAAGGATAAAAAAAACAGTTACAAATCAAAGAGCCAAATTAACTAAATATTTAGTTCAAACAGTTTTCCAATACGACTTTTGAAATTAAAATTTTGATAGTTCCAAGGCGAATCTATTAAAGTTGGTATCGGTAAATCAGCTGATTTGTTTTTTATCTTTCGCCGTGTCCATGTGGCTGTCAACCCAAAATTGAGCAAGGCGAATTCATTCATTGTTTTCTACAATACTTTCCCAATACTTTGCTCTGACAATCAAACGTACAAAACATTGTTGTTGGTCTACTGCCACCACCTTTAATGAATGCGCCTTGTATAGTTCTATAGATTTCTTATATCATTGAAGTAAAAAGCTTTCAATGTCTTTTTTGTTTTTCCGACTTTGATATTACATAGTTATGTAGATATTTTCAAACAGTTTTCTGACTAGTCGCAATTCCTGTGCAATTTTCAAATCACGGAGGAGCAGAAAGGAAAGCCTGGAATCATCAATTTGTTGTTGCATTCGATTATATGTATAAGTGGAATCCAAAGACAGCACAAATTTTTCATTTTTTTCTGCCGCCTTCTTTGTTGTTTCACCTTGGCCGTAGTGGTACTGAAGAATATATCGAATTTTCTGTTATTTTAACCTCTCTTTTAGAACGCTGCAAAAACACAAAACCTTCGAAAAACGTCACTTTGCAGTCCTATGTATACTAGGTGTGTTCAAAAGGTAAGGTGGCTTTTTATTTTACGCGAAAAATATTTAATTTGTCACACATTTGGCGTGTTGTATGGATTGCGTGCGCCAAATAGACTGTCAAAGTTCCCATTAAGAGGCGCGATTGGTGCATAGCCATTGCCGCCGTATGTCGGAGGCTCGCGATATGTGGTCGCCACTATGCGTCCATCGGGTTCCACACGCGTCTTTGTAATAGCCTGTCCATTAGCGTTGCTAATCTCTTCGGGATTTATGCCAGCGCGCTGCAAAACATCTCGCATGTTGGGATCTAAGTCGCCAACTGATGGCGCTTGATTGCTGTGCACAGTTTTTGTGAAGGTGCGCACTTTGGTACGTTCGACGAGCTGATCGCCAAGATCCGTGCTTGGTGGTATAGGTATTCTCTAATTTCAACGTTTTGATAGGCTTCTGATCACTGCCATTGGGTTGGAGTGGATAGAGAAATTGTTCATCTAAAGGTTTATTCATGTTAAGCACAATCACGGGTGGCAAATCCTCGATTTTGATAGTTTTCACAGTTGTAGGTGGAGTTGAGGTTGACAAGTTGGGTGGTGTGGATTGTGGTTTAGAATTGTGATTTGAGAAAATCATCCAAGCTTCGCAGCGTCTGTGTGCGTACTGTTGTTTGCTCTGTGGGCTGGAAGTTTGTGGAAACTTTCACCGTCTAGCGTTTCCACTAATTTGGTCCAGTTGAATAGCTGGTCTGCACCGTGTTACCATCATTGTCTGTGTGCGTGTAGGTGAAGGTGCTTGTTTGTCCCGCAGGTGCCCATGGCAGGTAACGGATCCTCTTTGTTCCACGAGTCGCTATTCCATGTACTGGTAGCTTTGGATATTAACTTAACGTTGCCTCATCCTCAAAGAAATCATCTGTTACAGGTTTGGGACGTTTTGCAAAGATGGCGTCTGCCAAATTGGCCTATCTTGCGGCACCGTTGGTGACAAATTTCTCAAAGTAATACTCAATTCAGCTGTAATACATATGAGGCAACGCCTTTCCAAATATTGGGTGAAATTCAATTAAAGACACTGTCATTAACCTTTCGTTAGACACCCGGGTCTGACCAGACTTTTTCGATTTCGGACATGAATTCAACAAATTTCTGTTATAGCTAACGACTTGAGCTTCCAGGTAGCTTTCTTTGAATTTCTATCTACCTTTTAAAAAGGATCCTCGGACAGGACGAAAAAGGACCAGATCCGGGTGCCGAACCGAAGGTTTTAAAAAAGTTGTCCAACGGAGGGTTAAGCTAAAATTAAAATTGTTGTCAATTATAACGGTTCATTGTTTTTGCCCTCGGAGTTTTGCGTTTTAATTATGTTTTCATATTTTACTCGAAGCATTCAAATCCCTTCTTCGTAATCTTACAATTTTTCATGTTGGATTTAGTTTTGTTTCTGTTTCTGTTGCTTCGCAGTCATTTCTGACTTCTAAGTTGGGTATGAAATCTATTGAATTTGTGCGTAATTTTGAAGTTTTGATATTATTTAACTATTAAATATTTCAATACGAAGTCTTACGAAGTCATCACGCGAAAAGTAAAATTACCAATACTTGAAGAAATCACTCAGATTCATGCCAACTGGCAGGCTACTGGCATGGCCAACAGACAAATTTCTATTAAATTGAATCAGTTAGCTTCAGCAATTGATAATCTGGCTCAACTTAAGGAAGAGCATAACACAGAGCTGTTAAAAAAGAATAACCAAACCCCCTTTTAACTCAGTAATTATGGCAAATCTGTGACCTTTCATGGGGCTTTTTTGTTTTGGGAACAGGAAAGAGTCATAGTGGCTCTAGGCCAATGAATGCGGTGGCTGAGGCATTATTTAGTTTGATTTTTTATTTGCTCAAAATATACCCAGCCTTTGAGTAATTTTTTCGATATCAGCAACTTACACACTAATCTTCTTTTGGTAAGATTTGCTATTTTCAACAGAAAGTAAAAATAGCCGAAAATTATTCATACCTTATGTTGTTGTAACAGCACTAATATTCCCCATAATATTTGCGCAATGCTGCTGTAGTGGCAGGCTTTGACCGGCTACACATCCGGGTCGTTCCAGTAACGCAGAGTCGACTGCCTCGCGCCCGATCTTGCCGCCGTTCTTCAAATGATATCAGATACACCTGATTTTTTTTTACAAAACGAAAAGTAGCGCACCCTAACGAAGCACTTTCAAATAAAAAAAAACACATTTTAGTACGATTTCTCGCAGAGACTAATCAAAAACTTTTTCCTAAAAAATTGTTCTATATTTTTATCGAAATTTTTAAGACGTTAGCCGCAGCAACATGAATTTTCTCATACAGCGCGGAAAAGTTCGCAATCAAATGATAAATGTGCCGCCAGGCCTACCGGAATTGCTGTCGGACATTACACGCGAAGTCTTACGCTGTCAGCCAACCACCGAGTGCCTCTGCCAATTCATCATCGACTATCTACATTCGGTGATCGTGACACGTGAGAAAGCCAGAGGTAAGTGATGAGTTTTCTTGTCGTGGCAAATGTAAAGGGCAAGTCTCTTTGGCATCCAGTGGCTAAAAGCATCATTGATCGCGCTTTATCGGTGGTGGACGAAATCATCGCGGATATGTGCATCTGTGATATCAGCAAGGCTAAGGCCCAGGAGATGGCAATACATATGGAGGAATGCTTCCGGCGCTTCCTTAGTCGAATGCGTTGTGAGCAACGCACAGATATCGAAGTTGTGCGCTTCGAGGAGCAGGATATGCTAAATGCCATGATTGAGCGCTGCAAATTCACCGATGAAGAATTGAAAATTTCCCAACCCATGATCGAGGCTGCGTATCGTCGCTTTGCCGATGCCTATATGAAAGCGCACGAGGTATGCATAATAATATAAATAAATAATCAAAGACATTTTGAGAATAATTTCATATTTGGACCAACGAGGACTTTGAAGGCACCGAAGAGCTCTATCAATATTTCAAACAGCGCGAGCTTAAACGCCAAGAAGAGGACAATAAAAGAATTGCAGCGACTAGAATCCAGGTTTGCACAGGAAAATTTTATACAACGATTTTCATTACGAGCCTCTGATTGTGTATTTCAGGCTAGCTTCCGTGGCTATATTGTGCGCAGAACCTTGGGTAGATCTCTGCCGCCTGGCGAAAAGAGTGAGGAAGAGGTGAGAAGGCTAGAATTGAAGCGGTTCTTACAAGATTTGAGATTAACATTCCTGCTGTAATTTTCTAATCTACTTTTAGTTCGGTTTGGACTTCACAGAAATAGAAAATCAAGCCGCAGTTACGATTCAAAAAGCTTTTCGCCGCCACTTGTCAATGACGTCTTCAAAAGATCTAGACTTGGACAAGGTTAACAAGACTAGCAATGTACTTAATTTTTTTATTTATTGTTTTCTTTGTGTGTAGATTGATGAGGTTTGCGAGCCTGGTTCTCAAATCATAGTTGTAAGTAAATTTTCTTTGCATTCTCTATTGAAGATATATGTTTAACGACTCACCATTATAGTCTGCCCCAGGTATAGCCGAGGAGCATCCAACAGAACTGGTTGAACAGACAGCGGTAAGTAAATTTTGAAAACTCAATTTTAATAATTTTACCTCGCATTTTATGATTTATTAACAGGAAGAAGTGCCTCTTGAAGCAACTCAATCATCTCAAGAAGCCGAAGTGGCGTTGGAAGCGCCGATAGAACCTGAACCAGAACTCGAACATGAAGCTGTACCCATTACGGAGCCGGAGCCGGAGCCTCAACCTGAACCTGACCCTGCCTTGGAACCGGAGCCTCAAACTGAACCTAAACCTGAACAATCTGAACCGCCACCTGACGTTAGCGGCGAAGTAATTGAAGAACATCCAGCTGAAGAAGCTGCGAGCCCCAATGAAGCCGAAGCTCCAACAGAAGGCTGAATTGTTGATAGTTTATAAAAGAGAAAATATCATTCAAATACCATTCAACAAGGAAAAACATGTGTCTTCTACCATTCTGTACTTTCTTCCTCTTCATTCCTGTCTTCCCTGGCAGGACATTTTTTTATATCCTTGTTCACTTCGCATCTTGTTCCTCCGCCCCTTTCTTCAACAGCCTGGGGCAGTGCGCCAACCTCAATCCCACCAATCTTCTCCATTATATCAACAGCTCTGGCTGGCTGTATTTGCCTGTTGGTGGCCTCATAATGGTATCAAAACGGCGCTTCAGTGCACTTGAGGAGTGCCAGACTGGCACTTCAACCATTTCACCTACCTACCTACCTACCTACTCCGCTCGGGAGCGATAGCACCTCGACAAGACTCTTCCATCGGTATATGTTAGTTCGCGCAGCATCGACTTTCGCCAAGTGATTTTTGGCCGACCGCGAACTCTGCTCCATTGCGGGTTTCAGTCCTGTATCATTCTCGTGATGCTATCTGGTGATTAACCCGGACGGGACAGAGCGCTTCAGATTTCAATTGTAGTACCGATTCTATTTCCGTTTGAACATGAATTTTATAAATCCATCCATCCATCATGGCGAATCAAGTGGATTCTCCATAAAATGTGGGTACCACTTGGAACCTGGTTTCCATTCGGGCTAACACTCATGTTTTTTTTTCTAAAATTTCAATTAGCTCGAGGTAGATGGAGTACTTCGATAAGTTACAAACCTAGGGAAGATCTGGTAAGCTCCATTTATAAGACAACCAGTTAATCTACAACAAGAGGCCGCCTCTAATCTAAGAAATATACGCCTTTTGCAGCCGTACACTCTGAAACAAACGCTACAAAACTTCGCGGGACCTTGAAATCATGTGCCGTTCATGTGTATTGGCTACCTCATCTTCAGTATGGTTGCTCAGGCTACCAGGATGTACCACGGGGAGGTGAAAGTAGGAATTGAGAAATTAGATTGCTGATAGCAGCTACCTCAGTTTCTCTCAAACCCCCTACACCCCTTACATTTTACGTATTACAAAATATCTACTCGTACGTACATACATATATACATACATACATACTTATGTTCATTTAGCCCTGTATCTTTTTCGTATTAACTTTAAATTTTCCGCCAACTTTTCCATTCCTTTTGGTTTTTAAAGAAATTTGCTGATTTCTTCGCCCGTAGCCGGTAGCAAACCATATTCATATGCGATGTCATAAAAATCCGGTCGACTTATTTTATGAACCGTATTATTAAATTGTCCGCAAGCACATTACAACAACCCCAAACCGCTGTCTGGTCACGCTTGTTGGAAAGACGGCAATATGAGCATTTTAAATCGCATGTCCTTGAGAATTGTGTAGTTATGTACGATTGTGTTTGTGGCATGAATGTTCGCAGCGCTTAGTTGGGGGGTGGAAAAATGAATATTTTCAATGGATTCATAATTTAAGTTTATTGCAAGGATAACATCCCAATTGGGGGCCATAGCAATCCATACATGAAACATCATAATTTTTTTTCATAGCTAAAAAATCTACCTCCAACCTAAAATATGTAGTAGATTGGGTATGTCGTTGTGTGGATTATGTACTTTTGCTTAATACTTTTGGGAGCAGCAGAGTTAAGTGCGTTTTTACTGCATACGCGCTCGCATCCAGTCATCGAACACAGACACTCGAGTGTACACGTCCGGAATGACGCTGAAGACGCCACAAACGAAGAGTCCGTAAGAGACAATGCCAACTTGACGCAATCCGTTATCCGTTTTCATCACCAGCGGACCGCCAGAGTCGCCCTGCAAAAATAAAATTAAGTTTCATTTGGAGAAAAGTTCAAGCAAAGGTGCCTCTTTACTAAATATTATACTTACTGAGCAGGCGCCCTTGAGTATGGCGCCACGCGCGCATATCTCCGTCTCTGTGAGGTCTTCCATTCCACTATTTTTGCACTCCTGGTTCGTAATGGTGTGATAGTTCATGGTTTGCAGCGTAGTTGGATAGTTGACATTATCCAACTCTGGTGGCAAAAACGGAAAAGGTACTGGCAAGCGCAAGCCCCAACCAGTCAAAGTGACTGGCACTCCACCACCTACTTGCTCGGCGCCTTGCACGTTAATGGCTGCCATGCGCGTCCCATCTAAACTCAAGGGTTCTTCAAGTGTCAGAATAGCTATATCACTGGTCACGAGCTCCTCGTAATTTTCATGTATCTCATAGGAAACAACCTGCACCCGCACACCTTCTGAGTCATTGAGATCGCGCACACCAGCCAACACTGACATCCGTGTCACATCGAAGTCTTTGCAACAATGGGCCGCAGTCAAAATATGGCTCGGCGCTATTATGGAGCCGCCACAGAAATGTTGGTACTTATTTTTTCTGGTAAAATACTGCAGCGAGACTTGGTAGGGAACAAACTCGCCCGGAGGCACATCGTTGCCACCAACAATGCGCGTTGAGTCAGTGTCGCTCGCTGAAACAGCTGAAGAAGAGCTAACGAATTAATGCACGAGAAAACGAGTTAGACTTACCGTAAATCAAGTGCGCTAAAATTAAAATTGATTTAATATTTGGCATTTCTAATGGAATTAGTGCCAGGCTGAGTAAGTTCCAGTGAATTTAATAGTTTGAGGTTTTGTAGTTGTTTGTATAGGTCTAGCATTGACGATTGACTATTTATACCCGTAGTTGCACAACATTTCGCTTCGATATTCAGTGCAATCAGTTATTAGTAATTAGTGCGCCCAGCAGTTCGACCTCACAACCACCGGCGGCTACATTTGCATAGCTATCTGATAGGTCAGGGAATGAGAACTGCACTTGAAATGCATGGAAACCTTCGATGGGTTCTCTTAGCAAATTATGCTGGTTAGAATTTGCTGGAAATTAGTGAAATATTGATAAGCATGCATGTGTGTGTGTGTGCACCCTGTAGGAAAAACCTAGTTTTGGCTGGTATTTCTACTGAATAATAACTGGTTGGTACCGTCGAGTAGTTGGTGCGCGACTACCATGGGGTTTTTACAGGGTTCGAAGACCACTGTGATGGAGAAATGATAAGGAAACCTAGGAATGCATTTCTGTCATGAAAAACCTTCTTGGACAGTCACTTGCCATTTGGAGGCAGCTACTGCAAGTTCCACAAATTAGGAGGTGGAGTCCTTAAAGAATTTAAACGCCAATCCTTTGCATTTCTACGTAAATAAGTATAAGTATAAGTATAAGTATAAGTATAAGTATAAGCATAAGTATAAGTATAAGTATAAGTATAAGCATACGTATAAGTATAAGTATAAGTATAAGTATAAGTATAAGTATAAGTATAAGTATAAGTATAAGTATAAGTATAAGTATAAGTATAAGTATAAGTATAAGTATAAGTATAAGTATAAGTATAAGTATAAGTATAAGTATAAGTATAAGTATAAGTATAAGTATAAGTATAAGTATAAGTATAAGTATAAGTATAAGTATAAGTATAAGTATAAGTATAAGTATAAGTATAAGTATAAGTATAAGTATAAGTATAAGTATAAGTATAAGTATAAGTATAAGTATAAGTATAAGTATAAGTATAAGTATAAGTATAAGTATAAGTATAAGTATAAGTATAAGTATAAGTATAAGTATAAGTATAAGTATAAGTATAAGTATAAGTATAAGTATAAGTATAAGTATAAGTATAAGTATAAGTATAAGTATAAGTATAAGTATAAGTATAAGTATAAGTATAAGTATAAGTATAAGTATAAGTATAAGTATAAGTATAAGTATAAGTATAAGTATAAGTATAAGTATAAGTATAAGTATAAGTATAAGTATAAGTATAAGTATAAGTATAAGTATAAGTATAAGTATAAGTATAAGTATAAGTATAAGTATAAGTATAAGTATAAGTATAAGTATAAGTATAAGTATAAGTATAAGTATAAGTATAAGTATAAGTATAAGTATAAGTATAAGTATAAGTATAAGTATAAGTATAAGTATAAGTATAAGTATAAGTATAAGTATAAGTATAAGTATAAGTATAAGTATAAGATAAGTATAAGTATAAGTATAGGTATAAGTATGGGAATTGAGAATACCGTTTTCCTGCACCACGAGTTGAATGGCTTATCTAGGGATTTGAAGCTTAACAGTTTACTTCATTTATTCTCTCTTCCGGCGTCCTTATTGCTTATCGGAATTCTCTCTTAAAATAAATAAATAATTGGCGCGTACAACCGTTCTGGGTGTTTCGGGCCGAGCTCCTCATCCTATTTGTGGTGTGTGTCTTGATGTTGTTCCACAAATGGAGAGACCTACAGTTTCAAGCCGACTCCAAACGGCAGATATTTTTATGAGGAGCTTTTCCATGGCAGAAATACACTCGGAGGTTTGCCATCGCCTGCCGAGGTGCGACCGCTATTATAAAAAACGAATTCCTTCATTTTGCTGTTTTAATTACGGAGATTTGAACCTACGCACTCTTTAATGGTAGTCACGCACCAAACCATTCGGCAATGACGGCCGGAACTCTCTCACTCGCATTAAATAGCGGAACTAAGGCATCCTTTAATAAAATACTTTTAAAGCCATGGTTGATAAATTCTTCAAAATGCTCAATAATTCTTGCTGAGATTCTTAATACATGAAAAAAACAAATTGCCTCATCTTAAAATAATCGATTTTACAAGTTTTATAACTCTTCATATTTTCAGTTAACTAAGTAAACTTTAGAGTAAGCGGCAATTAGAAAGCTTTTATCAATAAATTATTTAAAATTTATATGCTCAATTTTCTTTCAGGCCAAGCGTGCCTTGATCCAGTCATCAAACATGGATACGCGGGTGTAAACATCTGGGCTGTTGGATGCACAAAGCGCCGTTCCATAAGAAACCACGCCCACCTGCCTCAAGCTGTCACCATTCTCCATCACTAGTGGACCACCTGAGTCGCCCTGCAAAAATTATAACATACAAATAGTTTCCATGTTGCCTAAACTTCTTTCATACATTGCACGCCCCTTTGCCGAAACGCTCCAGTGCACAAATCTCCGTATCGGTTAAGTGCGTCATCACCTTCTTACACTGGTCATTTGTGATTGTTTTGTAGGACATACGTTGTAGCAAAGTCGGATAGATTGCCAGCGGCCCTTGGCCTACATGCCACATAGCGCCCCAACCCGACAGAGTGACGGCCTGACCTCCATCGACTTTATCAGTGCCACTTACATCGATCTTATCCACCTTGGTACCGTCCAACTCGAAAGCCAGTTCGATCTTCAAGATGGCAATATCACTGGTCACTAACTCTTCATAGTCCTCGTGAATTTCATAGGACAACACTTGCGATCGAACACCGGCACTGTCGTTAAGATCACGTATACCCGCCACCACTGAGATGCGCTTCGCATCCTGGCCATTGACGCAATGAGCTGCTGTGAGTATACGATTGGGTGCAATTAAGGAGCCACCACAGAAGTGCCGGTCCTTGCCGCTACGCGTGCGATACTGCATGGAAACCTGGTAGGGTATATACTGGCCGTCAGGCACGGCGGCGCCGCCAACCACACGCTCCTGGGAGTCAAAGTCATGCGACTCGAAGTAGGCATCCACTGGGTGTGGAATGATTATTGTTAAGGAAAATTATCTAATCCGTTAATAAATGCACTTACGGTCTATAACGGTGCCCTTGAATCGATTTGGATTGGTGTAGCCAGTTCCAAGCAAGCAGAGTGCAAACAATATTGGCGTAATTCTCGGTCCCATTTTCTAGTGGCGATTAGAATGCGATTTGCTGAGTTGTTCCACTTGCCATAACCGCTAGACGCTTTTATACCAAAAGTCACATGCCACCTATTTGGGGTGGCCTCTCACACTTTTTAATCGCGAGCAGTGGGCGGTAACAAATTTGCATAAGTTAAACTTAGTAGTAAATGGAAATTAAAATTCAACCTGTATAATTTTCTGCTTCTTTATTGTTTTGCGCAGTTTTTTAGAACATTCATTGAAGGAAGCGATTTATTAGGTCGTTTGCCTGAAGGTTCGGTGCATTTTTAGTTCTATTGGAGACAGTCACCGATATACATATTTGTTTTAGTTGCTTTAGTTGCACATTTTTTCAACGATATGCCGCTCCGGAATTATTTAGAATTTTTGTTTTATATTTTCAAAAGTCTAGTGAAATCCAGTATTAGCACACTTACGCATAAAAGTGTTGATCTTTTCATCTAAGCAGCGTCGAAAGGAGATCATCTGATAAGCAAGTAAACGTTGGGGACCACACACCGTTCTTTGGCGGCATTCTGTGCGACAACTCGAAATTGTCTTGCAATAAAATGTTTTATGACTTTTGCACAGACACATAAACATATCCTTCTGCCTGTTCACCTGCGCGTGAAGTATGAGTTATATGTATGTATATTTGTGATATTTTATTATATATTTGTTGGGACTCCAATTTGTGTGAATCGTTAGAATTTATCAGACTATGACATCCATCCACCAATAAAACTTACCGTAGAGCCATATGACCCAATTTTTATACATGAAAACATTAATTTTATTAGTGCAATGTACTGAATTTGGGAAATATTAAAGTCATAATTCATATGCTTTGTTGTTTTCGTAAATCTGCTCTTCAGAACCACAAGAGCCCAAAAAAAAATATTATATCGAGCTTGCCACCTTCTCTGTAGTATTCGTGCAACTGAATCTTATTTCTTTAGAAAAAATTCCATTTCAATTTTTTCAAGATTTTATGATTTTATTTGGACAGGAAAGAAACGCAGTACGGGCTTACAGCCTTGAACCCTTTTGTGTTAGCACAACCGAGGGAAAAGGAATACGAAATGTTGGCTATGTCGATGCGTAGTTTGCTAAATTGCCTACAAACACAGTAGAACGAGTAAAAACATTTATTGAAGTGAAAAGAGTTGCATATCCATGATTAGGTGAGAGCTGTTGAGGAAGGTAGACAAATAACTTAAAAAAATTCTTCACACTTAACGCTCGCTCTAACAAAAATCATTTAAACCTACTCTCTACAGTAATTTATGTTTTTTGTTTCCTATTTCGGCAACAAAGAATTTTAATTAATTTAATACGAGGTGTGTTCAAAAAGTATCGCGAATTTTGAATTTTCGCAGATTACGTATATTCGAGTTTCGATATTTTTGTGGCGATATGTTGGTACTCATGTCTCTCACTCATGCCGACGAGTGCGGCCATTTTGAATGTTCAGTTAATTGTTGACAGCTGCTTTGCTTGCACGTGTTTCGGCTCGTCTTCGATTTATACCTATTCAAAAAGATGGATCAAAGAACCTGTATAAAATTTAGCCAATCGTCCAATCACCGTTAGAGAAGTTGTGGAGGACTTAGACATATCGATTGGCTCGTGCCGAAAAAAGCGCGCCAAGTTCGGTCGAATGTAAAAGTTTTGCTTACCGTTTTGTTCGATTGCAGGGGCGTTGTGCACCATGAGTTCTTGCCACAGGGTAAAACGGTCAAAAAGGAATATTACCTGCAAGTTATGCGCTATTTGCGCGAAGCAATCCGCCAGAAACGCCCGGATTTGTGGAAGAACAAAAATTGGCTCTTGCATCACGATAACGCCCATCGCCCCTGCTCACACATCGTTGCTTGTGCGCGACTTTTTGACCAAAAACAACACACTAATGATGCCACAGCCACCGTATTCCTCAGATCTGGCCCCCTGTGACTTTTTCTTGTTCCCGAAACTGAAGAGGCCCATGAAAGGATGACGCTACGCTACGATTGACGAGATAAACACGGCATCGAAGGAGGAGCTGAACAAGATACAAAAAAAATGATTTTTTGAAGTGCTTCGAAGATTGGAAAAAACGTTGGCACAAGCGCATACGATCTCATGGGGATTACTTTGAAGGGGACAAAAAAATAGTTATTAATGAATAAATAAATAATTTTTGAAAAAACACAAAATTTGCGATACTCTTTGAACGCACCTCGTACAGTTGACTAATTAAATGCGCTTCCCGCGACAATTGGTTCTATCTTATCGGAACAAACACCGTTTAAATCCAGCGAAGGACTGTCACTTCAACAGCATTCCCCAAACAACAATAACTACAATGTACTCGTAAATATAAAATACAGTTTTCCACTAATAAACGCTACGTTTCTAGTGTCTACAAGACTATCGCTTTTGTATATCCACGACAATCTTCTTGGAAAATCTATGTATAGGTTGATTCAATTTAAATATTTATTTTTATATTTTATTATTATTTTATTATTTTATATTATTATTTTTGTAATTGGCTGTACAACACCATTGCCCCATAAATATAACTATTGCCATTAATTTTGCGACCACACCAGTTGAGGCGTCAAACTGCACATGCGAAATTATTTTTCGTCCATTTTTGTAGACGGTATTGGATATTTTCTTCCGTATAAAAAAAAATGTCGAGCATTCGTTATATGGAGAGTTTCGTACAACGTTTTCCAATATATCAAACTAGCACTTAATTAAATTGAAATTCAATGGACTATAAAACTGCATTGTATTTGTAGTAGAATTAAATCTTTCTTCTTACTTTCTTTGTCTTTTATTATAGGCCTCTTGCCAGTTTTTCTTCACGCAATGTAAATTACATTTTATTACATGAGTAAATATAAAATTTCTTTTATATCACAGTTCCAGTATAACAAAATAAAAATAAAATATAATAAAATAATTTTTTGTGCCTTGAATTGCCGTAGATATCCAGCTGTCCTTCCATCGCTTTGGAGGTCTTCGCGTTGCACGTCTTTCGCTTGGTTTACAATCTCTAGGAATCCTCATTATCCGATTCTATTTGCCCTTCTTATATGGTCATTCTAAGCTCGTCTTCTACTCCTTACAAGTTTAAGAATGTCAGTAACTTTTTTTTCCTCCGTATTATGTCTCTAAGACCTCCTGGTACTTTTCCGCCTACGTTGGCTGTGTCATGTCGTCCGAATGGATACAAACGCTCCGGCTCTTAAAGGATTCGATGCGGTACCAGCTGGTGGTAGCAGAGGAAAAGGAAGGCCTCCTTTGCGTTTGAAAGATCAGGAGGAAGAGGACTGGCACACTTGGTGTGCCCAATTAGCGCTGGTTAGCATGAGAAAGAAACGACTGGCGCGCTTTGTTAAGCTCGGACAAAATCGCGTAAATGGTTATAGCGCCAATTAAGAAGAAGAAATGCTAAAATAGAAACGGCAGGAACTTTGTTCTAATAACTTCGAGTTTAATTATTCAAAATAGTCCCCTCTGGCTTCAATACACTGTTTTACGCGATCTCAAAGCTTTTCGAAAGAGTGTTTCAGATCATTGACCGTAATGTCCTTCAGGATGTCGGTAAATGACTTTTGGATAACCTCTACGGACGAAAAATGTTTTCCTTTCATAGCCAAATGCAATTTTGCCAATAGGTAGAAGTCACAGGGAACCATATCAAGTGAATACGGTGAGTGATTGATGGTTAAAATGCGATTTCTAGTCAAAAAATCAGTCACAAGAGTGGATCGATCGAGGTGGTGCATTATCAGGCAATAAGCGCCAGCTTCCTCCTTCGCGGTATTCAAGGCGAATTCGAAGAAGCGATGCAACAAATGCTTCAAAACGCCAAGATAGAAAAAACAAATGAGTATCGACTTGATTTTTGACTTCTCCGACGCGACTTTTTCGGCGGTGGCTCGTCTGAGGCCTTCCATTCGGCACTTTGACGCTTAGTTTCAGGTTCATGTTGGAATTACCACGTTTCATCACCATTTCGAAAGTTGAATTCTGAGCAATTTTTGGTACTCAGTTAACTTTGTGCGGAATGAAAGGTGCACAGACCTTTCGTAAGCCCAAATTATCAGTCGAAATGCGATAAATCGATATTTTGGAGATATTTAACTCCGATTTCATGAACTTCAACAATGATTTCGATTCATTTTTGATAAATATACGAAGAATTTTGATAGTGTTTTCGGTGATTGCTGATTTAAGGCGGCCCGTATGATCATTGTCATGTACGTCCTCACAACTATCTCTGAAACGTGTAAATCATGAACTCTGGAACGAGGTGGACAATCATCGCCGTAAACATTTTTCATTACGATTTTAACACAAAATTTGATATTAGCTCTTTGCTCGAAACTCATTTTTGTACCGATGACATAACATACTGACACTTTAGACGCAATAACTTCGCTACCACTGAACCGATTCTCACCAAGCTTTCACTGGATGTAACTTCCAATGCACTAACTAATTAGAAAGATGGCGCCATCAAAAACATTTTTATGACGCCAGTGTCGTTTATTTTGGACTTCACCTTACATTCCCTGACTTTTTGAGTTTTTTGATCTGCCACATAACAAAATTAAACTAATTATTATTTATGCAAGGAAAAGTTTTGTTTTCGATAAATACATAATGTAATTTTGATGAAAAATGTAAAACTTAAAAAATAATCATTATTTCCGAGCGAAAAAATAACTCTCGGAAAGTTAGTTTTATGTTTTATTAAAACAAAAAAGAAATGTAATTAATAAAACAATAAACTTGGAGGCATTAATATATAATTATATTCTTTGAACAACTTAACTTCAAAATTTTAGAATCCCAAAATAAAGATTAATGCCCGAATTCTGTAAGCGAATCTCCTCTCAAGTCACTAAAATTGAGATTATAAATTAGTGACGAGACGATTTTGCTATTCAGTAGGGGAAAGTCACAAGAATTTCACCAAATATCATGGTGAAAATAAATAGAGATAGTCAGCTGATGGCACGTATCGGCTAGAGATAGTCAAAAAGTTGAGCAAAAATTCTCTTATCCATTCCATATGTAATGGAATTTTTTTAACTCATTTATTAAGCGAAATTCTTCATCAAAAACATAAAGAATATGAATATTACTATGCTCATACAAAATAACGTTTTTAATTTCTGTTTTATAAACCTTTTACGTGAATCGGTTTATCAACAATTCAATTGAGACAAACAGAATTAATAATTGATAAATGTTGAATTGCATCTCTATATACATTCCATTGAAATGAACGAGCTGGGAATTCCGCTCAAACTTGTCAAGTGGTTTGAGATCTTGAATAAGTTCCCAGCAGAAGGATTTCGGGAATCTAAAAAACCTCCTGAAAACGTTTTCTTCCAGAGGGAATGGGTCTTCCGTGCTGCTTAAACTTGCCAGAATCCGTCTACGCATATTTCTAAAACGTCAATAAATACACAATTATTCGTGTTCTTAAGAAATTTTTACCCAAAACATATTACTTCGCTTCATTTTCGTGCTTTTTTGCAATATATATAAAATAATTAATTCCTCTTCCATATTTTTCGTTTTGTGAGCTGCTCAGAAGTAGATCACTAATTAGTGACTTTTTTTTTGAGACTAATGACGTGAGATTGCTTACTGAAGTGCAACTAGTCTCAAAATCAAATTTCACCACGAAAAGTCTGAATTAGTGACTTGAGATTGCTTACAGAATTCGGGCATAAATATACGTTTTTTTGATCAAACTCATACTGATTATGGCCTCTCATTTTAACAGTCTGGTTGGTAATGGGACAAAATATAAAATATAAGTATATATTTATGTACATATGCATGTATATATTTAAGTATGTGCGACGATAAAGGAAACTAGCGGGGCATTAAAGCCCCCTGAGCAACGCCGCTACATTACTTTAGTGTGTGTACATTTGTATGTATGTATGCGATGCAAATAAATAAACCGAATAAAGTGCAGGTAACCAGGTATGGCAATTTTATGTCGAGAAGCCTGAATGTAGCGAAAAAATCAATAGTTTTAGCGGGCGTCACAGATTGTGACTTTGTTTGCACTGATAAAAGGCAGCCAAAAGCAAAAGCAAAAACAAAAACGGTTTTGAGATGACACTCCGTCGCGGCAGCTCCAGTGCAGATGGCCATTGCGATTGGGCGTGCGGATTCGTTTGGATTCGTGTTCGCCAACTGCAATTGCCGCAATGCCGGCAGTGTCGGGGCAGAGTTATTGTTAAGTGTTGTAACCTTTAAACTGCAAGTGTGCCACATGCTGAGTGCAGTATCAAGCTGAGTCCTGGCCAACAACAGCAGTACTGAATAAAATTTATAAAACAAAACGCAATTCGCAATTCTTAATTCGCTTTTCGGTTGGCTGCCCCTTTTTCGATTCACATACCGACATGTTTATTTGTTTATCTGTATGTATTTTTGTAGTAGCAGCGACATTGGCGTTGACAGTCGTACATTGCCAAAATTATGGAGGCTTTCTTGAAAAGAATTCGCGCACCACATTTTACGCTGTTAGAACAAAAAAAAACCTGTTTCTCTCATTTAAATTTTAGCCTGCATATAGAAATTATGCTTCTTCTATGATGAGACTACGACTAGCCAATTTCTGAATTAACCAGAAGAGAATTAAGTAATTAAGAAAACACGTCGATTTAATCCGTTGCAGTCGTTGTTTATTCCAGCAATGTCACTCATTCAGAGAGAAGCCAACGAGGCAGCAACAACAAGAATAGGTTACGGTCTACACCGGCAAATTGTTTAATTTCGGGTGGCATTTCAATTGCGATTTCCTGGGAATGACACCTACTCACACTGCCACCAGCATCCACGAAGGGACCACCTTCAGTGTTCCTACAACTAAAGCTGTGGCCAACGCCAACGTCAACGTTTTTCTACAAATCCAGTCACATGCCAGACTATGGGAAGCAGCCGATCAGCCGCCGCAAGAGCGAGGGTAATGGTTGATGGTGTGGTGTCGATCGATTCAGCGCTGACCAATTCAACAACACAGCAATTTTAATCAGTGAAATAATTTAAATATTCTGATTTCTGATCTGAAGGGCGCACAGCGACGAGTCAGCAGCTGAGCAAAGGCAAGTCCAGCCAAAGGTGTCGAATCAATAGACCGCCATCGAGTACGTTTCGCATCCGGATTCAGAGCATTTGCGCGGTAGGCCGAATTAATTCATTCATTCATGATTTGCCTCAGTTGAAATACTAAACCTGTGGCAGTGCACCGCAGCAACATTCGCCAGAGCCATCGAGCTGTCGTTGTGTGCTGTTGTGGCTGGTTGGCGATGCAAATCATCAGCCAATAAGCAACACATAGCTTCTGCTGCCAGCACCTTACCGGCGCGTACAACGACACTTGAGCGGAACGAGTGTGTGGGTTGATGTGTGAGCTCGTGTTGCATGCAACATTAGCTGCCCGTTGTTAATGAATCATTTTATTGTGTTGTTGCTGATGGCTTACGACTACTGCCACAGTAGACTGCTCCGATTATTGCTACTGTTTTAGAGTGCGCTTGGGATGACTGGTAGCGATCGAGCAAATAAAACGACGACAGACGTCGACGAGTTAGCGTGTATTTTTGCGAATTAATTATGCACACCTTTGTTTGCTTCTGAAAAAGTTTTTGCACTTCGCTTCCCTGCCTTACTTGGCACATGCGCTGCGTCGCGGGTCTTGATCTCTGCACTAGTGTGTTAATTGTTGGCTCGGCCTGCCCACCCGTCCAGTTGATTGCGCGATTATCATTGGGACGGGTCGGCTGTCGCACTCCCGCTGCCGCCAAATGCCACGCAACCATGGCGCAGATAAGCAACATTTGAATGGCTTTATTTAGTGTGAATTTGTTAACGTTTTGGTGGTTTGTGGTGCCTGGTTTGCGCACTGGTTCATCCAATAGGAATTGACGCAAATGATGCTGTAGTATCAGTGTCAGGATTCTTAATCCTTCCGAACTTAATTGGGCCACACAGCGCTGCGTTTGCTGTAGCGATTTAATGACATCCGACTAATTTGCATATTCAATAAAAAAGTAGCTTAAGTCATTAAGCGCCGCATTAAATTGGGGTACAAGTAATGCGATATGTTCGAAAGGCCCACACACATAAATACCAATGCGAAGCTCCAGTGATAACACAAAAGATATGTTCCTCTAATTAGTTGTTTTTGCGTTTATCAATTTTTCAAAATGAAGCTTGGTAAATTAACTTTAAAACACATATCTCATGCACACACTTCAGATCTTCAATGTCAACAGCAAACACCCGACGCTGCTCTGCCGTCAAGGCAAAATGTATACGCAAGAGGAGTGAGCAGCACAACAACAAGGCAGAGCGCATGAAGGTCCTTTCGTTTTTCAAAATGTTAATTGTAATAGAAAATAACACTGATTAACAAAATTAAATTTTTTTTGTCACAAAAAAACTCACACTCAAACATTTTGAATATAGTAGGGTCACCAAGCCATAATATGTCAAGGAAATAAAATTGGCCCATAAGGTATTCTTATGACATCGAAACATATATTTTTGTAAAAAGTAGGAAATGTATGTACAATAAAAAATAATCATTTTCGTGAATATTCAGCTTCTGGTAGGTCTCTTTTAAGTTTCCAACAATAATCTGCTAACACTCCTGAACTCCATTTCCCTTGGTAGCGTTTTTCCATTAAGCAAATGCCCTGATGAAATCTCTCGCCTTTTTCATCACTCACAGCACCTAAATTTGCTGTTAAGAAATCCAAATGAGAGTCCAGCATATCGCACCCTAAATACAAAAGGGTCACAACTCAAAATTTTCCACACTCGAGCTTGACTTGTTTACAGTAGCACAGAAAACAAACTATGTGACATATCACGCTGAAATTTGCCATGTAAGCTTATAACAGTCCTACCAAAAAACAAAAAATTTATTTTTGCCATATGTCATCCGCGGACCGTTTTATTGATAACGTTTCGTTCATATTTGAGCAGAAGGTTTCATTTTGAGTTGTGACCCTTTTGTATTTAGGGTGCGATATGTAGTTTTAAGGACATATTACACCCTAAAGCTTTACATGACATTAAAAGCTCATTTATTAATTCTTGGCAATTTTCCGCTTAATAGTTTCCTAGAAAATTTTGAACAACGTTCACAAAACTTTTCCAGGCAAGTTTTTCTTGATCATTCAATTTTTCTTCAAAATCCTTATCTTTTAATAGTTCCCGTATTTGTGGGCCTACGAATACTCCCTCTTTAATTTTTGCTTCGCTGACTTTGGGGAATTTTTCTTTCAGGTATAAAAATCCACTGCCATCTTTGGACATAGCCTTTATAAAAATTTTTATCAAGCCGAGTTTTATATGCAACGGCGGTAAAAATATGTCATTAGGGCTCACTAAAGGATCATTCTTAAGATCTTTCTTTATGTAGTGATTTTTTCGGTCGCTACTGTCCCATTCGCAAATAAAACAGCAAAATTTTGTTCACCCTAGTTGTAGCCCAAGCAAAAGAGCAATGACTTTAAAATCTCCACAAATTTTCCAAACGCGTTCATTCTATTTAATTTTTTCAAGAAGAAATCTTATATTTTCATAGGTCTTATTCATATTAGAACTATGAGCAACCGGTACTGAAGGGAGCTTGTTTCCATTATGCAACAGCACAGCTTTCAAACTTGATTTTGAAGAGTCAATGAACAATCGCCAGTGATTTGGATGATATTCCAAATTTAATAAATTCATCACAACAGGAACATTATTACAATAGACTAAATCATCTGCTTTAGTAAAGTAAGGTTTTATTTCATCGTCACGATGTCGAAAATATGTAATTTTCTTATCAGAAGAAAGTAAATTCCAGTCATTTAAGCTAGATCCCAAAAGTTCAGCCTGTTTTTTTGATCAAATCACGTATTAAATCATTTAAATCACTTTGTGTCAATAAATGAGGCTTCTCTTCTGTTCAGTTGGCGGTTCATAACTTGAGTCACTTTTATGCTGACTGAGAACAAATTCTGCACTATAAACAGGTTGATTGGAGGCTTTGGAACAGGCAGTTCAGCACTGTGTGAGATGACAGCCGACAGACGATAAGTTTGGATACTGGATAGTGTACTTAGACTTGGTAGTAATACCTTTTGTTTGAGTTAAACAAAAAAAACAATCACTTACATGTTCTTTTGGTTCTGTCCAAATCATTGGTATAACAAATGGTAAATATCTATGTTCTTGTTTAGCCCAACCTAATAAAAGTCTCATACACGTTACACAATATATATGTGGAGCCCAGGATCTATCTTGATGTGACGCAGGAAATCCAAAATAATCTAAATAGCACTTTTATATTAAATAGCATTAATGGCGTAAATTTTTTCGACGCTGAGATGTAAAAGTTAATTCCTCACACACATAACAAAAACTGTCGGGGTTATTAGAACACTTTCGTGGCATATTCACGATGTCATTAACATAAATAAAATGTAAATTAAATAAATGCAGTAGTTATACAGTTGCCGAAGAGAAGTTATCTTCCCCTTTAATAACTTAGATGGAAATGCATACGACCAACGTAAATATAGACGTCGAAGAATTTATTCGTAACGCGATGGGTTGAATTTGTATGATAAATATCGAAATATATCTAATTTTATATTAACTTGCGCGTAAACTAACGGGTGATTTTTTAGCTATTATCTTTTTAAACAGTTGGTTTAAGGAGCTGACGCACGTTTCGTGTTTTGTTTCACTGTCAAAGATCTTCAGTTTGGTCTATAATTTAACCATGAATCATCTTACAAACGAACAATGCTTGCAAATCATTGAATTTTATTATAAAAATGCGTGTTCTGTTAAGAAAGTTTATCGCGCGCTTCTTCCATTTTATGGTCAGTTTAATCGACCCACTGAAGCGGCTATTCGAGCTATTGTGACTAAATTTAGACCCAAATTTACAAATTTACCATTGGACATCAGCCAGAAGAACTGCAAGAGCTACCAATGTATCCAGAAAAGGTCACAGTTTGGTGCGGTGTATGGGCTGGAGGTATCATTGGGCCGTACTTCTTCAAAGATGCTGCAAATCGTAACGTAACTGTGAATGGTGAGCGCTACCGTGAAATGATATCCAATTTTTTTACCCAAAATGCAAGAGCTTGACTTGCATGACATGTGGTTTCAGCAAGACGATGCCACATGCCACACAGTATGCGTAACAATGGACTTTTTGAGAGGCGAGTTCGCTGAACATTTTATTTCACTTTCGGGACCTGTCAATTGGCCACCCAGATCGTGCGATATAACGCGTTTAGATTATTTTTTGTGGGGCTATGTCAAAGCTCGTGTCTATTCAGTCAAGCCTGCTTCAATTAACGCATTGGAAGACAACATTAAAGCATTTATAAGTGAGATACCGGCCGAAACATTGGAAAGAGTATGCCAAAATTGAACTAAATTATATGGACTGTACTCTCGATTTAAATAAAAATGTCATGCATTTTTCTGAATTTTACGTGTGTTTTTTTTTTTTAAACTTTCCTATAGCTCTTAAAAGAGCATTGAGGTCAGAAACGAATATATAACTGTCACAAAAATACTGGACGTGACTGGAACGAAACTATGTATATATTTTTTTTAATGTAGGCATACCAACATAAACAAAAATCATTACTAAGTTCATGTGACATAAACAGTGTTGGCCAGTGTAATTGATAAGTTTGATTAATTTAGAGTGATAGTTGATAGCGATAAAACTCCAACCGCGTGAGTTACTTCTTATTTGTTGCAGTTTGTAAATTAGTTCTATAATTTTTAACACTTTTTGGTTAGGAGTGTGCCCCTTTTTAAGGTCAATTTATGACAAAAAAATCATTCAGGGAGATTAGCTTCCAAATACAAAAAACCCTGTGCATAGTTATTAGCATACATAAAGGATTTTCCAATAAGAGGTGATATTCAAAGAAAAATGTTATTTTTTAATATAAATAATCGGATGTTTATTTCATTATAAAGAGGAAGGTATGCCGTTAATAGTGGAAAATAATATCAGACAAATGACCACCACGACCACGCTTACAGGATAATGGCGTTTTCATGCAATTTTCCATAACCGAATTTCAAAGTGGCTGCCCTATGTCCTCGATAGCCTCACGAATTCCATCTCTGAGGTCTTGAATCGATCCTGGGCTGTTGGCGAAGACCTTCTCTTTCACGTGGCCCCAAAAAAAGGCACAAGGTGTTAAATCACAAGATTCCGGTGGCCAATTGTGGCCGTTCGTGGTGGCCGTTGCTTGTGTGGCACGTAGCGTCGTCTTGTTGAAAATAAAGGTTGTCCAGATCAATACCATCCAATTTCGGCCATAAAAAATGGTTAATCTTCTTTCGATAGCACAATCCAATTCAAAATAACACCTGTGGTTGGAAAACCCTTTGTAATAGAATTATGCCAAATATTCTTGTGGTATATGTTATTCGTTATATGCCTCTATTACGATTCATTTCTGTTCTTTCCCACAATAGAGAAAAAAGGCCTATCTATTGGGGAGCTAGAAGTTTAAAATGTTCAACAAAAATATTATCTCGAATTTTTTCAATAAAACTGCTCAATGCACCTTAATTTAAAATGTGAGGAAAACATAGAAACCTATGCCGGTTTACCACAAGAATTGCAAAATAGTGAAAACTTATTCGATGAGGGATTTGTTGGGTAGATTTGTAAGTATCTGATTCCTTTGACATATTCTGGGTCCCGTATAGAAAAAAAAATGGATTTAGTTTGTTATAATTCTTCCAATTAATCTACATACAAAATTAACTTACCGATTTCAAATCGCAAACAAACCATGTAGAATAATTCTTCAAGAAAATCTTCGTCATTTAAAATTTCTGCCGAAAACTACCAATTCCGAAGAGTGTTAAATAAGCAGGCTTTGAAGCCCTTCGAACAGCCTATCAGCTTTCTTGGATGAAATAAGAGATGCACTTTATTTAGAATTGTTTAGTTGCACGGCACGATGTCCTCGAAAAATGTCATCGTAGGCGATTTTGCGTGGGTGAGTAAGAAAAAGAGGCAGAGGGAGGCGAAGGTAATGAAGGTAATCTAACTTTAAAGCAAATAGTGAGTAGCATACTCATGCAACACTCAGAAATAAATACACAATTGTTTGTGTTTTCAGATAACATTGAGCCATTTTCGCACCTACTTGCACCTAATGCGCATAAAAAAACAGATGTGCGAATATATAGTATGTGGAGTAACCAAAATATTTACATATAGTGTGGCCTCCTCTTATTAAATCTATGCATATGCATTTTACCCTTTAACTCCAAACCTTTAAGCCATTTGCCGCTCGTTGCAGTGGTGCTGCCTTTGAGGTATTTAATCATATGTTGACATATCCGCTAATCCCTTGCGCATGTATGTGTGCGTATGTCCTAGCTTCCCTTTGTAGTTTCTTTCATATTTACTGGCTTTGTGGTTAACTTTCGCAAACAAATTAATGCAAGATTTGTCTATGTATATGTGTGGGTGTGCACTTTATAGTCCTGGCGTGAACTGTTGGTCCGCTTTGAGCGACTCGTTTGTTTGCTTGCCTCTTTATGTTGACAACTAGCAGCTTATGTTGCCAACATGTTGCTCGACGTTGCATGGCGCTTTGTGGTGATGCGGCGCTTAATAATACAAAGTAGCAAAAGTTAATGAATGTCAAGGCTGATTTGTTAATCCTCAATATTAGCATTTTTTTTTTCAAAGACGTAGGTTCAATGCTTGGAAGCAGTTGCCTTGGATATGCCATAGGGTTATTAGAGAATTACTTAAGGATTGTGATTGGCATTAAAAGAAGAAGGATACAGAGATGTGTGTGGAGGAACTCGATGCATTTGCGTACTCTGTGTTTGTTTAGTGGTATGGAACTTTTTATCAAATAGAAATAAAAAGTAAAAAAATTATGAGTTAGTAAGTATTTTGTATTTACGAGGGTTGCTGCGTTACTGGCCTAACAAGGGAAAAATGAACATTGGTGGTTGAACGTTTTACGGTTTTCTTGTTTTTTAAAATATTCTCCATGACGATCAATGCATTTTTAAATTCATTTAAACAAACTTGCGTTTTTTTAGTTGTGTGGGATTTAAAGCAAATACAGGGCCGTCGAGGTAAATCCGGAATGTTGAACTTAAAAACAAAACTATTGGATATTTACTCAAAAATAATTTTATTTGCACTTAACTTTGTATAATGTGAGTAGACATATCATAGTTGAAAATTATTCAATGTAACCTCCATCTCGTGCAATTACCTGCTCCAGCCGGGACATGAGCGAGCTACCTCCTCTTTGTCCATTGTGGTCATCACTTCCTCGAACAACTCACAAATCATGTGGATTAAAGTGTGTTAGTATGTGTGCCATGTTAGAGAGACAAATGTAGAGTTACTAAAGAGCGGCAAGTTTGATGCTCGTGAGTGCTTAGTAAATGTTGGTGCGTTATGTGTTTTTGAATGTGTTCGGTAATTTGCTACAGAGAATTCATGGGAAACTGGAAGGCTGGCTAGAGTGGGCACCTTTGAGGCGCGCTCTCTGTGCGAAGAAATGACGAAGGTCAGTGTTTGAGTTGAAAAATATCAAAAGGTCACAGAAAGCAAAGCCACAGCAGAAAGAAGTTTCATTACTCAATTATTTAAACCAAGTGGAACTATTTTGCAATGCCAAATTTATTGCTTTATTAATTCGAAATGAAAAGTGCAAACTTATTTAATAGCAAATTCGAGATATGCCAGCTCGTAATGAGCAAAAGTTGAGATTGAATAAAAAGTTTAAGCCTATGGAGGAAGGCATATTTTAAAGACCATTTTGAATTATCATACAAAGTGACACAAAATTAATCATGCTATCGGATTATTTATTTTTTTTAATATTTTTTACAAATAGTTAAGTACGCCAATCATAGTTTAAATTTGTGAAGTGTAGAGCTGCTGTATAAAAACAGACAAGCAATGGCGGGCGTAAAGGTCAAAAGTCATCACTCAATATAATTTCTATATTTATTATTTTTTTAATTTTATTTAATAATTTTCAAATACAAAACTGGATAATTCATTTTGCGCCACCAGAAACGTCAAAAATTTCATCACTCAAAGTAATTTTTTTATTAAATTTTTTTTTAATTTTATTAAATAATTTTCAAATACAAAACTGGATAATTAATTTTGCGCCACCAGAAACGTCAAAAAATTTCATCACTCAAGTCATTTTTTTATTAAATTTTTTTTTAATTTTATTTAATAATTTTCAAATACAAAACTGGATGATTAATTTTGCGCCACCTGAAAATTCAAAAAATTTCATCACTCAAAGTCATTTTTTATTTAATTTTTTCTCAATTTTATTTAATAATTTTCAAATACAAAACTGGATGATTAATTTTGCGCCACCTTAAAATTCAAAAAATTTCAGCACGCAAAGTCATTTTTTTATTTAATTTTTTTTTAATTTTATTTAATAATTTTCAAATACAAAACTGGATGATTAATTTTGCGCCACCTGAAAATTCAAAAAATTTCATCACTCAAAGTCATTTTTTATTTAATTTTTTCTCAATTTTATTTAATAATTTTCAAATACAAAACTGGATGATTAATTTTGCGCCACCTTAAAATTCAAAAAATTTCAGCACGCAAAGTCAGGTTTTTATTTAATTTTTTTTTTAATTTTATTTAATAATTTTCAAATACAAAACTGGATGATTAAATGTGCCACCTAAAAATTCAAAAAATTTCAGCACCAAAGCACACTTCAAAAAGTATTTCAATTGCAAATCAACAACAGTCCAAGAGTATCTACTACCAAATATGGAACAACAATAGATGCTGTATTTGTGAGATATCTTGATAATATTTCATCCAATACTTTTGTAAGGTACTTTAGTTATCATCGACCAATCGTCACAGTAATACCGGCAGAGGAAACATCGAATATAACTATTACTGAAGTCACAGATGAAAATATTTAAATTGTGGCTTGATATTAATATCGAATTTTGATATCACATGTAAATAAATGTTTATTAAATAAAGTTACCATTTTCTGTAAGAAATTCGTAATACTTCATTTTTTCATTAGGCTATATTTAATTCCTGTAATAATATTATCTTTTATGCATATTACTTGTACACACACGATGTTTCACATCTGCCAGGCGCCCCATGACGGCTCACATTTTTTGACTGACCACGCCTGACTATTGTCAAACTAAATATATAACTTTTTTCAGTATTCATTGACATTTCATAATTAAAAAACTTACACCTCAACAACGTTAACAAATCGTACAATTGTGTTATGAAAATCGATGCTCTGTGAAAGGTATTCAGCGCTCCGGCCAACTTATGGTGTACATAACCGTCCTACCGAACGCGTCATTCGGCAAGCCAACGGCAAAATTGTAAATAATTTTACATTACTGGATGATACTCGACCGATTAGACTGCGTACAGCCCCAAGTGAAGAGAATATTGCGGCTGTAAATTAGAGTTTTGACGAAGAACCAGAAGAATCCAATCGGCGTCGTCTCAACAGCTTGGCCTATATTATAATGAAACTAAACCAAAATTTGAAGCCGGCCGATCTTCCAAAGCGTCATATGTTCCTTCTTTGGACTCTTGAAAAACTCGCCGAAGACTCGCATTTTGGGACTCAAATTTTGTTCAGCGATGAGGCCCATTTTTGCATTTTTGGCTTAATGGCTTAGTCAATAAGCAAAATTGTTGGAATTGAGCTGAAGAACAACCTGAAGCCGTTTGTTGGAGTCTACGGCCTGCAGGAGTCATCGGCCCACATTTCTTCAAAGACGAGGCTGGTGCCAATGCAACAATGAATGGCGAACGCTATCGCGCCATGATTAATGACGTTTTGATGCCGGCAATTAAAGTTCGTGATTTCCACAACACTTGGTTCCAATAAGCCGGAAGACGGCGCTAATTGCCACACAGCCCGTGAAACAATGTATTTACTGCGCCGTCGTTTCGGTGAGCAATTTATCTCTCGTCTCGAATCAGTGGATTGGTCATCAAACTCGTATTATATCACACCTTTAGATTTTATTTGTGGGGGGTATGTAAAGTGTAAATGCTTTGACGATAAAATAGCTTCGATTGAGGTATTGGAAGCCAACAATACTAAAGTTACTCACGAGATACCGACCGAAGTACTCCAGCGAGTCATTCTAAATTTGTGTTTACTGATGGCCGAATTACCGCGCAGTTACAGCCAACGTTTGAAAGGGATTATTTAAAAAACAAATAATGTCATGAATGCTTCTACACAAAAATAATAAAAATTGCCTAATCAGTTTGATTTCTGTGGTTTTATTTCAATTTAAAACCCGATCGTTCTAAATCTATCACCCTTTATTTCGCCCAAGCATGCTAGGCCGATATATCTAAACTAAGTGCTTACTTGGATGGCTGGGTTTGCGGTTATCCCTAGCAAAAGTTCTTTACTTCTGAAGTGTCTGGAAGTGTTGGAGTCGCAATTTGGGAAAGTTTTTGACACAATGTGGCGACTGTAAAGTTTTGCTGCGTGAAAAATGTTCTTATATTTTGAAATAAGCGAAAGTTCACATAATGATGTACCATTTCTAAGTTTAACTAGCACAGAAATGGCCGTGAAATTACAATTACCACAGATGTACACACGTCTACTTCATTCCACACAGAGTTTTCCTTGATTCGGTGAATTGCAATATTTTGCAAACAGTCAAGTGTTAGAGTCGAACGCCAAAAGAGATGCATCCGTTGCTAGTATTTGTAATCGCAGCACTTCCAGCGCTTCTAGTGGCGCTCGTCAGTCAAAATAAAAAATTTATTGAAGGTAAATCTAATGGAAAAAATATCGAAAACACTTTTTAGCGTTCGAATCTTATAGCCGTCAGTAAACTACGGGAGTCGAACGAAACTATGAATGGGGACTTGCCGTTCGCGATTCCTTTCCACGTTTCGATACAAGTCCATATGGGAGAGGAATATTATCATTTGTGCGGTGGCAGC
>JAYXIM010031558.1:0-19056 GCA_037575425.1 Anastrepha fraterculus | reverse complement strand
TTGCGCGGCTGACGTCGGCGTTGCAGCTGCGGTCGACATCGTTGTTGGCGCAAACGTTGACGTTGCTCTAATTTCGGAGTTTCAGCATCGTTTTTATATGGAGTCGGCAATAGCGAAATACCGGCAATAGTGAAGTTGGAGTTGTTGGAGCGCAGGCGCCAAATTTGACGCGAAGTTTTCATATCACCGCTGGGCTTAGTGTAACCGATGTTATTTGTATGTATGTATGTGGATATGTGCATAGTAGATATACACAAGTCATCCCTTCTCAGTTGAAGGGAGTTTATGCAACTCTTAACGCTGGACGGTGTACGTTGATGCTCTATTTTTATGGCTCTTGGAAACTAGGTCAATACTTGTGCTGCTTCATGTTTATATATTTTACTATATATGTACATATGTACATACATATTTACAATGTCCGCCGTTAGTTGGCGCTGTCTCGGTAATGCGCATTCACTCCCCCACCTTTTGAGCCGCTGCGTTTGTAAGTGAAAAGAAAGTCAAATGTGGGAGGAAGAGGTGGTTGAAGTCATGTGTATTATCGAGTACGGAATTGAGCAGTTTAAGATACTTCAGCATAAGCATAAATAAGAATACGAGCACACACATGCACACATTTGCCTTTGTGAAATGGCTTTTAGATAGCTTATGGAGTAGCCAGTCGCACTTAAACTTATGTTGCGTTGGTTAAAATTTCAAACAGGAAACGGAAATTTTGCAATATACAAAGTCTCGCTGCTTTTATGGCGTAAAATACAAAAAAAAATCGGTTGATTTGTTTAAAATCATTTATTACATTTAAATATTAATCATCATTGAATGTAAAGTCCTTAAAATTTCTCATTTCATATTTTAGTGTTCATATTTGCGCTTCATATTGGCACCAGTGGCACCTCTAACATGCATTTGCCCATTGTCGCCGGCTGAATTTGAAATATATTTACTATGCCGACGTCGGCAATTGCAGTCCTGCAGCCGTAATGCCAGGCTGTCGCCTAAATAATTCCGTGCATGGTAATTAAAAATTTGACATATGGTGCCTGTCGGCTGCCGTCCTCGTCAAAGTGTGTACACTACACTAAGCGACTGAGCGAAGTAGCTGCATGGGACGCTGAACAAACAATTGTTTTTGAAATAAAATAATCAGAGGTTACGTCGTTTTACCTTTCAGTATACGGGAAGAAAACAAAAATAAGAGTAATGCATGTGAAAGGATTTATTTCAGCCTTGCATTTAAACAAATCCTTTAATTTCATCATTTTCAATGGCGAAAAGGGAAATATGTAGGTATGTATATGGAACAAAACCAATATGAAACCTATGAAAATACTAAATTTTAAGAAAACAATATAAAATAATATTTAATAGCTTGTAACACATAGGACATAACACCCTCGAAGGATCTCGGCGAAACTAATATCTCTCGTACGCGCGAGTTACATATACAAACAGTTACATTGATTTCAAAGCCAATGTACCTGATAAATTTGAAGAATTTTTAAATAAAATTGACAATAGCAGTAACCAAATATCAATTTCCGGCACATGTCGCAATTCATAAACTTTCCAGAGAATAAACAATTTTTTATTAAAACATAATCAGCAATTTTTAGCAAGTAAGCAAATATGTACACATATGAACCTTAAGTGAAATAATAAAATCTGTATATGTTGCACTTCCGCTCCCATACCGTAAATGCAATACTAAATAATATTAATTTATTATTTTTCGGTCGCAATTCTGAGAATTTCAAAAATTCAAGTTTCGCAATTTCAAGTTCGCATTTATTGCATTTCCGTTCCCATTACGAAAATGCAATGTTGAATGATCCTATAAAAACACAAATGTAAATAGTTTTAAGTCAGTCTTGTTCCTCCCGTTCATCGGAGTAGTTGCAGAGTTTAATAAATAAACGAAATAAACGGATACAAATTTAGTTTTTTTTAACGCGAGTTAACGGTTAAAACGTAAATCGCGCACTACAAAAACTTTAAATGCAGGATTTTGCACAATGCTAATCTGTCGGAAAGCATTCCCACCAGTGCTGGCGTAAGGCAAGGCTGCCTGTTCTCTCCTTTATTATTTTTAATTGTTATTGATGACATACTAAAAAGCTGTATTGAGGAGAAAAGAAGAACTATTTACTGGAACTTCTATGAAAATCTCGAAGATCTTGCCTACGCTGATGATATATGCCTTCCCTCCGTCAAACACACCGACATGCAGAACAAAATTGACGATCTGTCCTCAACCTTATTGAATGCAGGGCTAAAAATTAAGCACGAAAAAACGAAATGCATGCAAATTGGATCCACTAGCAGCCACCCGTTCCTCTTAAATGGTGATCAAATTGAGAACGTTGACATCTTTACCTACTTGGGTTGTATCATTGCTGCTGAAGACAGTGCGAATCGCCAGAATAAATAAAGCGAACGGCGCCTATGCGCAGCTCCGAGCTATCTGGCCTTCGAGCATCCTCAGCGTACATACAAAATTACGGATCTATAAGACAATTATGTGTACTTTCAGCACTCTTGTACGGATCGGACACCTGATTCACAAATAGTTGGGTCGAAAAGAAAATTTAAAACTGTGTGAACAGATGTTTACGCAGGATATTGAGAATCTGGTGGCCCAACACCATAAGTAACAACGATCTATACGAGCTGTGCAAAATCCAGCCGGTAGCTAACATACTAAAGCTGCGAAAGTGGAGGTGGATTGGGCATCCACTTCGGAAGGACGCAAATTAAATCTGTCGTCAAGCAATGGATTGGAATCCACAAGGTGCTCGCAAAGTTGGCCGTCCAAAAATATCTTGGAGGAGAATGGTCCAGAAGGAAGTTGAAACGTCAGGAAAAACTTGGAACGAAATCAAGCTTTTTGCAAAAAATAAAATCAGATTGAGGTGTTTTACTGAGGCCCTATGCTCCAGTGGGAGAAACAGGAACCGATGGTGATGAACACAACACAGAAAACATGTTTTTTTTTTTTTTGTTCACAATTATTCTTCAACGCATTTTCCATCAAACCCACTCAATCATTCCAGCGCCGCTCTAACGTTTCAATACCACTATTATAGAACGATTTTTCTTTTGCTCAAAATTGTCTTGATGAAACAAGCAAGTGAACAGAGTTTCCTCATAGTTAAGTGCTCATGCAATATAAAGCCCACGCGTTGTTTTGATATCTTTACGATGTCAGCTAACTCACGCAACTTCACTTTTCGATCATTCAAAACGATTTTTTGGACTTTTTTGATATTTTCTGGTGTTACCGCCTCATTTGGTCGTCCACTGCGTTATCCATCATCGGTGTCTCTATGACCACTTTGGGGTCAGCAAACCATCGTTTTATTGTTGTTTCTGATGGACGGGAGCCCCATTTCCAGCCATTGCTGCGCTTGAACGGTATTTTTTCCCATTAAGAAGCATTGTAAAATTAAAACAAAAAATTCTTTTTGATCCATAGTTTTAAAAATTACAAAGGTAGCGTCACTCTTAGTACAATAACTTACGAACGAATGAATTTTTTTTTTTTGAATTTGAAGAGGTCGAACCAAGGAGCACCAGGAGATTTGGTGGTTCCTAAAATACTCAGGCTAAAAAGCCCATTGTATTTAAAGCTCTGGAAAGGGGGTAGATAGTCAAGGAGGGAGGGAGAAAAGTATCAGAGAAAGAGATAGGAAAGAATAGAGACAGAGATAGAGATAGTTTGTCCTGTGAGAATTTTCCAGATTCTTTGGCAAATCTGTAAATATCCTCCAGTTTTAGAGAACGAATATTACTCATTCCCATGACATCGGAACCCAATACTCGTAGTCGCGCTCTAGCAAAGGCAGGACACTCACAGAGAAAGTGATCAGTGCTATCCGCCTCCTCCAAGCATGACAGGCATACCGGGTCCTCGATGATTCCAATGGTGGTCATATGCTGACCCCATGGGTTGTGTCCTGTAATGATGCCGACCATCAACCGAATGTCTTTCCTTCTAAGTTTTAATAGAAAGTTTGACAGTTTTCTGTTCGAACTTGTCACAAAGCACTTTGCAGTTCTGCAGCGTTCTAGACCGGACCATCGCTCTTTATGTAGATTGCCTACATAATCGTTAATCCAATTCTTGATTCCTGCGGGACTGATTGAACGAATGAATGGAATATCATGAAACTTTACCAGCTGTTTTTTAAGGTTACTACCAACTGAAAAAGCGGTGAATGCAATAAAACTAGTTCCCTCTACGTGTTAGGTCCGGGACTTTTCAGCCCGTGTGTTATGGTTACGGTTGTGGTTATGGCATAATCGAATGCAGTGCTGCCCGTAAGATTGGCTGGACCAGCTGATTTATATGGTTATGGCTAGGTCACTTCTAATTTAATCAAATCCCGTAACTTTCTATAAAGTACCTACCATTTTGAATGCGCAAGAAAGCTACCGCTGAACATTGAATATTTAGCTCCGAATTATTACTTGTATTACCTATTTTCAATTCAAAATATGATTTACTACTCTACCACAATCAAAACGAAATGGTATTTTTATTTGTTATTTGCTCTGTTGCTTCCATTCTTCGTACTAAATATTTGGCTTCCTTACTTTTTTCTTTTAATATCTTTTAGTGAGCGCATTTACCTTCCCTCTTGCATTTTACCATTTGTAAAAATTATCTTCCGATTAGGGTGCGCCACCTTGTAGTTACTACTACCCATTGCAACCTTGACAGATTCAGGAATTGAATTTCAGAACTTCACAGCATTAATGAAGAAGAAATAGGAATATTTTTTGGGGCAATCAGACTTTGACGCGTAGCAGATCTCATCAATCTCAATTTCTGGTAAAGGTATTTGCGCCTTTTGACTTCTATTAGCCTTTACTCGTATTTATACAGACATAAATATAGAACTTCTAGCCGCCAGATCATCAAAAATGTTGTATCCTTGAATTTTATTTTCCCACATAGAAATGTGGTCATATCTTTGGAGACCAGAGAACTCTATTTTGAAAATCAGTGTGCTAAGACTGTGCTAATTTTGACTTAGCAGAGATTCTGTGCATTTCAGCATTTTAGTGTGGGTCACAATAGTCGGATGAATCTGCAGGTGGGTGCATTACGCCACTTTTCATTCGCTGCTTTTACAATTTTCTCAAAGATAAGTAGCTTACAAGTCTATACAAGTCATTGTCTGTGTACTCATAAGTCAACTTATTGTCAAGTTCGATAGTTCATCGGCTCTGCAGTCCTTAATGTCACAATCGCCAGGAACCCATGTTACCTTTGGGTAACTTATGACTTAGCCCTCTCGTTAAGAGATGTGCGGTATTTTATGGCTACATTCGAGGTTCTGGACTGCCTTGTGAGGGATTTTATTGCCGTCTGGCTATCAGTTGACTGTAGATATCATTTCCAGGTATCGCATCACTCTGCACCAGTGTCACGTCTTTTACCTTGAAGGTCGGAGAGTCGTGGGTGAAAGTGCACAGTCCACCACTCCGGGGCGCACCGAAATGCCAGTTAGGATCTCGCCCATGCTCTCCCACTTACTTAAGTTGTTCAATCTCTGCTAGCGATATATCTTACCTACAGATCTACTGGAATGAGGTTTAAAGTCGCATATAATTCTTTCCATGGTGTGGCTGACATTGCACAGGTTGTGAGCAACGCTGCGAGTCTCTGAGCTTTGTCAGCCCTGTTCACATCCTTCTCAAATGCATTCCACCATACTTCATTACCACAGTAGAGAGGGTCAGGTGCGTTGGGGGAGTTGTGTTGCCCGAAAGGCTCCTTTCCGTGGTGGAATGGATTGTGGTGGCGGTTGGAGGTGCCGGCCTATCAGGGGAGTAGTAGCCGTTAAGGCAACAGACGCCTACTGGCGGGAGCAAAACGTGGCCACATACCCTATGAGACTTAAGGCCTGAACAGGTCTTAAGGTGGCTCCACCCGTTGCACTTTTTGCGCCTAACCGAGGTGCATACACAGCAATAGAATACTTCTGACCAAGGGTTGGATTCGATACCAGCCCTGAGGAGAAGTATTTGGAGCAAAATTGCTGCGAGGAGTTCCTCCTATGACGTAAGGGGTGGGATGATAGACTGTTCACTAGAAAGGGCTAGTTTACTGGAGCGGCAGCCCTTAGTCGGGAAAAACCCGAGTCATTCCGGTAACGTTGAACCGGCTGCCATGGGAATGCAGGTCCTCAAATCGCTTGCCGGCAGCACTTGGGGCAAAGACAAAGAATTGTTGCTATCGGCATTTAAGGCAATTGCCCGGCCGATTCTAAACTAAGCTGTGCCTGTCTGGTCGCCTGGAACTAGTGACTCGCAGTGGATAAAGCTGCAGACTTGCCAAAACACTCCTGATGTCCCCAATACAACACCTTCACAACGAGGCACAGATGCTACCTGTCAAAGAGCATAACAAACTGCTCAGCAAGCAGTTCCTGCTAGGGTGGTACCGTAGGTATCACCCTTTTAGACACCTGCTTGAGCCAGAGTCGCCTCCCAGGCACGTCAGGAGATGCCTACTACACTACGCCGTTGAGATCGAGGGCAAAACTAACATACATCTACTGGACCGGACTGTGTTTAGACAGATATTAAACGACATTCATCGGAGACTCCTACCACCTTCTTAAGCTCCCGTCTAGTGAATGCCGCAATCGGAATCCAACCACCACCCATGGCAGATGAAGAGCTCCAGCTTCACTGTGAGACCCGCGTAACGCGCAAGGCACAAGTGCGTTCTGGATATTGTAGCAGGTTAAACTCCTACTTATCCAGAATTGACCCCGACATACTAAACATATGTCCGGTATGTGAAGGCACCTCGCACGACACTAACCACCTTTTCACATGCCCTTTAAAACCCACTCATCTAACACCCCTCTCCCTCTGGACCCAACCTGTCGAAACAGCAATCTTCCTGGGCCTACCTTTAGATGAGCCTGACGAAAACGACCGATGCTATACTCTACACTGACGGGCTTCTCTTACTGCTACAACAACAACAAACACCAACAACAAGCATAGTAGAGAATTGGCCTTACCATCGCTGTGTAGAGCCAATGTAGGATTCTGTGTTCCAACCCCCATTTTTCCGCAGTTTGCACTCCGCAATGCCGCCATTGCTTTGCGTACTCAGTATCTGCAACTGCGAAAATTGTACCCAATTTTTATTTTCTATGTAGGGAATTTTAATTATATTTATATTCTCATGCGAACTTATTTATGCCATCGGCTTTCTTCACAATTGCAACTTTTACATTTTAAATGGCTTCAAATTTGATACTCATTTTTGGGGATTTCGAGTGAGGTGGGTATGCCGAATGTATGGCTGGCTGACTTTACTTGCCTTATGGTTTGATTTTCGCTTAATTTATATTAATGTGGAATGGCTGCGTGTAAGTGGAGTTTCATTTTATTGGATTTTTATGAAAATTAAACCGGATTTCGGCGATTTTCGTAGAATTTGTAATGAAGCGCTTTTTGTTCTTGTTGTTGTTTTTTTTTTCTTTTTCAGTACACGCCCCTCGTTCATTGCTCTACGCATTGGTTTCGTACGTGGCGGCGTTGTACGCTGGCTTTCGGCCTTACTTCAATTACAGAACGTTTCTTAATTCATTTCGAGTGTGCGCTGCTTGCCGTGCAGCTGTGAAGGGTCGCCGATTTTTATGGTCACTCATGCATTAAAGAGTCCATTACATTAAAACTGGATTTGGTGAGCTTTGCAAGCCAGTTAACATCGCAATTCTAATTTGCTGGGCAAGTGCGTGTGTGTGTGTGTGTGTGTGTTTGTGTACTTTAAAGTGGGGACTGATTTTTCAAAAAATTTACCTGTTTATTGAATTTACATATTAGGTTCGTTTTTTAACATAACGGTGGAGCTTAAAATAATTTAATGTTTAGAAAATGGGAAATTGTATTTAAATTTTATTAATTACAACTACTGATTGGTTTCGGCCATTGTAGCCAAGTGGGTTGGTGTGTGACTACCAGTCGGAGGGGCGTAGATTCAAGTCTCGGTGTATGAAACACCAAATGATGCAAATGATGTTTTTTCTAATAGCGGTCGTCCCTCGGCAGGCAATGGCAAACCTCCGAGTTGATTTCTGCCATGAAAAAGTTTCTCATAAAAAATTAACCTCATAATAAAAATGTAAATCAGTTTCACTTTGAAAAATTCGGAAGAGCTTCGATTTTTTAACTAAATACGGGTTTTTCAATAACAGTTGTTATTGATGAATGGATTGCGCTATCGAGAGCTGATTAACGATTTGTTATGGCCGGAATTGGATGGTATTGATCTGGACAACGTTTATTTTCAACCAGACGACGCTACGTGCCACACAAGCAACGAAACCATTGATATTTTACGGGAAAAGTTTCCGGACCGTGTTATATTTCGAAGAGGTGATCACAATTGGCCACCGAGATCTTGTGATTTAACACCTTGTGACTTTTTTCTTTGGTGCCACGTGAAAGAGAAGGTCTACGCCAACAGCCCAAAGTCGATTCAAGAGCTCAAAGATGGAATTCGTGCGGCTATCGAGGACATGGGGCAGCCACTTTGCAATTCGGCTATGGAAAATTTCATGAAAAGGATATTGTCCTGTAAGCGTGGTCGTGGTGGTCATATATTAAATATATATAATTTTTCTTTGAATATCAAAATACCACCTCTTATTGGAAAACCCTTTATGTATGTGCCTACTATTCGGCCTGACTGCTTTGCTTTTTAATTTTTCCTATTTTTTTACTAATATCATTAAAATAAAATTACATTGGAAAAATATTTATCTTTACTTACTTACTAAGCTGGCAACTACTATCGATGGTCGGTCTTGGCCGCTACCAAAATGTTGCACCAATCGCCTCCGCATTGCACACGTCAACCCCCAATTAGATGAGGACGTCTCTTTGTGCGAGTTCCACCGGTGCATTTCGAAAAATCACCTTTGCTGGAGCTCAATTTGCCTTAGCCAGCGTAGCCGTTGATTTTTAATGCGTTTCACTAAGTCGATGTCTGCGCACAGCTCGTAGTTCCATTTTATTCGATACGCATCATTCACAAAGATTGAATCATAGATTTTGCGAAAAAATTGTGCTAATAACTGCCCATCGATATCCGTCAATGTTCAGGACTCGCGCCATGCAATAAAATTGGTAGGAAAAGTGTTTGAAAGAGCTTTTTTTATGTGCATCGAGAGAGTGCTCTGCTTTTCAATTGCCTACCCAGTCACCAAAGTAGCACCTACTGACAAAAATTGTTCTTCGTTGGATCTCTTGGCTGGCGTTGCTGTTGGTGTTCATGCTGGATCCTAGGTAGAAAAAATTCTTGACTACGCCAAACTCGTAATTGTCAATCGCAATCTGCTGTCCAATACGCGTAGACTTTTTGGTTGTTGACCAAAGGTACTCTTGACCTCGCGCGAATAATTTTCTCCATCATCAAGTTGAAAAAGTCGCATGATATGGAATTGCCTTGTCTGAAACCCCACCTCGTGTCAAATAGCTCAGAAAGTTTTTTGCCAATTCTTAATGCGCTGATGGTAATTTTTAAGTGTCATCCTGCAAAGCTGGATTAGCTTTGGGGAAATGCGAAATTCAGGCAGGGCGACATACAGGTCATCCCTAATCGTACTGATAAATGTAGTTTTGTAAAAAGGTGGTAGATGTCGACCTGCTTCTCTTGGGTCTTCTCCAGGATTTATCGTAATGTGAATAGCTGGTCGATGGTAGATTTGCCAGGCTCGAAACCGTACTGATAAGGCCCCATCAGTCTGCTGACGGGAGGCTTAAGCCTTAAGTACGCTCGATAGGGCGTTGTATGTGATACTGCGAAGTCTTAACCCATGGTAGTTAGGACTGTTCATGGAGTCACCTATCTTGACATGCTGAGATGCCAGTCACTGAGCATGCTTTTATCCCATAATATTTTTCCTATGAGTATTTGCATGCTTTTCGTTAGCTGATCATCTCTGGCCATCTGAGTAGATCTTGTGGCGCCAAGGAGCCAATGTGATCGCTTCTTAATACATCAGTGTCAAAGACCTCAAGCCTGATTCGAGCGAGGCGGGGCAGACGCACAGAAAGTGGTCTGCCGCCTCATCCTCTTCCCACATGCTTGGTAGAGTACATGACACGTAACATCAGTTTTGTCCATCTGCAGCCTCTCTCCGCCTGCCAGGCTCGCTTGTGAGTTAGAGTAACCCGTTTGCTAACCGTGGCTTTGATGGCTGCAGAAAGGAGGGGCAGAACGGGCTCCGGGCCAAAGAAGTTGGATTTACAGGACTTGACTACCCTTGAAGTGGTTGGGGGCTGTCTAAGACCATGAGCGTAGCTTTGCTGCACACAAACAGATCTGCCTCTCCATCTGTTTTCCCCAACAAAGTTCATCGGTTCTTGAACAGCATACACCTCCGCTTGAAGCACAGAGCAAAGTGCAATTTTGTCTCGCTGGATTCCACGTAGACCCCAGAGTCGGAGTCGTGCTCGATCCTGGAGACATCCGTGAAAATGCGAAAACAGTGATTGCCGGGCTCATTTTCTGAGTTTTACCACAGTTGAGCCTCTGGCAGCACCACACTATCTCATGCCAAGCACGACTCTGGATGGGATGGAGTGAAGGGGCAAGGCGAGAATCGTTGCATCGAAGTACATGCCTTCTCTGTTGTCCAATGCCGGACAGGGGCCGGACCGATTCGCATTGTGTTTCAGCCTGCAGATGGCATTAAAGGCCTCTCCTTGAATGAAAACATAGTAGACTAATCAGAGCATCTAATGGCGGGCCTGAAGTAGTCGGAAAAGCTCCGATGCAACAGATGGCCACAGTATAGACCTTTCTTCTGGCTGCATCTGGCCGAGCATTCTCAGTTTACATTTAAGTTAGGATGAAACTCATACGCCTTACTTTAACAGCACGAATCATATGACAGAGCCATCTTGTCTAAAAACTTGAATGGTATTGAAAAGCTTGGATATGTCTTCTATTGTAACAGCTGGTTTCACTCTATACCATATAATCGTAGAGGTTTTTCTTTTCGTGCTATCGAAAGCGGTTTTGAGTTTCTAAAGGAACGGCGTGTGTCGATCCTCGAAAGGCGTTTTCCAAGTGAATAGTAGAGTGAGAGTGGATCTACCAAGGCAGAAGAAATGCTGATAAGGTTCAATCAGTTCATTGAGGGGGGATTCCAGTATTTTTTACAAATCATTTGTAGAACCTTTCTGCAATGTGAAGACTAATTGCGCGGTAGCTGGGGCAGATTGTATGGTCGTCCTTTTTATGGATTGAACAGAGCACACTAAAATTTTAGTCGGCGGGCGAACGTTCGTTCAGATATATTTTGTAGATTTTTAGTTTTTAAATATTTCTTCACATAGAAAATTCGGGTTGTTGTTAACCTACTTGTCCATTTAAAATAGTGGCCCCACTTTTTGATAGTTTTTTCGGCATCCTGTAAAAATATCTAAATTCCATTCCGGCCTAAGCCTTTCTAGCGTTCTCAGCCTCTTCATTGTGTCGGCTATTATGTCGCTTGCCAATCTTCAGTTTTCACTAATTAACTATCTTATCTCCGAATACGCAGCGAAGCCTCCGTCTTGTGCTACCAAATCGCGCTCATTCGAAGAATACGTGGTTCATTTCTTGAAATGGCGTCCGCTCGGCAAGGGTTGCATATAGGCACAGGCTCGCGTTTGAACCGATGTAGATAGAACTTAAAGTATCAGTGCCCAGTTGAGAACTGGATTAAGTAAAAATCTACTTCACCGTGAGTTCTCTTGAACCAGTACCTTAAGTCCTGAATGCCAATGGTCTTTTGTCGAGTTGTCCTGTTTTCTCTAGTACCTCTATTTTTGTCTTGCAAAGCTTTGCTGCTTCTTCTGCCAAAATATATGAGTATCGTCTCTATTTTCTGTTTCGCTAATTTAAGTCCATTTTGTAGGAGTTATGATTCTATCGCAAATATCGCTTAATTGCTTCGCTGTGGCCACTACGGCGATTTCGTCTGCAAAAGTAATTATTTCCGCTCCCTTTGGTATCATGAGGCAGGGAACACGGGCGCATATTCATAGTAACGGTTCAAGTACGAAGGTTGAAGTACGCCTTAAGAACCTCGGCTGTCAAAATATTATTTTTTACGCCCGCTGAGGTTTAGTCTTACAGAATAAGGCCTTGGAAATGGCTTTGCATGAATCTTCTTAGATCGAATGATAAATTTGCCTGATCTAGTGGGTCTAAAATATTTGCCTGAAATTGAAATTTGAATTGGTCGAGCCAAGGAGCACCAAGAGATTTGGTGGTTCCTGAAACACTCAGGCTAAAAAGCCCATTGTATTTAGAGCTCTGGAAAGGGGGTAGATAGTCAAGGAGGGAAGGAGAAAAGTAACAGAGAAAGAGATATGAAAGAATAGAGACAGAGACAGAGATAGCAGTAGTTAATGGTGTGATGATTTTCCAGATTCTTTGGTAAGTCTGTAAATACCCTCCAGTTTTAGAGAACGAATATTACTCATTCTTATGACATCGAAACCCAAAACTCGTAGTCTTAATCTAGCAAAGGCAGGACACTCACAGAGAAAGTGCTCAGCGCTATCCGTCTCCTCCACGCAAGACAGGCACACTGGATCGTCAATGATTTTAATGGTGGTCATTTACTGACCCCATGGGTTGTGTCTTGTAATGATGCCGACCATCAACCGAACGTCTTTCCTTCTAAGTTTTATTAGAAAGTGTAACAGTTTTCTGTTCGGACTTATCACAAAACTCTTTGCAGTTCTGCAGGGTTCTAGACCGGACTATCGCTCTTCATGTAGATTGCCTACATAATCGCTGATCCAATTCATGATTCCTGCGGAACTGATTTCGATTATTGGGTCTGGTCCCTGTGGGGGCACCGCTGATCCACGGTTGGCCAATTTATCGGCAATCTCGTTTCCTTGAACACCGGAGTGTCCAGGAATCCATATAACTACAAGCCTGTTTTGTCTTGCGACAGAATTAAGCTTCTTCTTACATTCTTGAACAGTCTTTGAGGTTGGCTTCGCGTTCTTCAGGGCCTTCAGTGCAGCCTGACTGTCACTGAAAACTCCAATCTGTTTCCCGCTCCATCTCTTGGAATGCATTGTTTGATATCCATAGTTACAGTCTAAAATCTACCGGGTTTTGGCAGCGTTTGTCTCTTCCAAAGTGATTAGAAAGTTCGCTTATTTCGCTTATATAGGCGTATGTTGGATAGGTTTACAAATAATGATGTCCAGTTGGTATTAGCCAGTTTCAAAAATAGATTTGGGACTCTGCCTTAACCTGGTGACTTACCATTATCCTCAAGGTTTGGCTGATTCTATGGCCTTATCAGTGGTTACTTTCTCGTAGGGGCTCTGCTGTTCCGCTGAAATTGAGGAGTCCCGCCATCTTTGCTGCGGAAATAATGCATTTGCTACGGTTTTTAAGACTACAGGGATGTGTGCGTATGCGTAAGTGTGTGAAAAGTTGTACAATCATGTATGTACGTCGCTGCATCAAATTGTGCGAAAAAGGAGTTTAAAGTTAATAAAATAATTAGAAATAAAATGAAAATAATAAGTAATAAATTTCTAATAATAAATAATTTCTATAATTCTCGCGGCCAACACTTTTCTTTGCTACTTTTCAGATTTGCGCATTATTATTATATTATTTATTATTATTTGCTTTTATTTTATTATGTATTTGGGACATGCGCAACATCTTTGCTTTAAAAAATAGCAGAGCACTATGTGCATACATACATACGTACATATGGTACATACACATGCACACGCATAATTATGCTCTCCCATAGAAGCATCTTCATAAAAATTATGTATATACCCAACAATACGCACGCACTCAAATATATACATACATAACGCACGAGCGTTCATACATACATTCATACATACATACATACACATAGATAAGTACACTCAACAGCTAACGTCCAGCGAGTTTGGAAAAATGCGGAAACGAGACATGCCAGACAACAAAGCTTCAATAACGTAAACGTTTCTGTGCCAGTTCTGCCCCACACCGAACCCGACATTGACAAACATTGCGTGCTGTAAAAATCAAAACAAACTCATTCTCATTTCGACTTTCGGCTGTTCGATCAGCTGGCCAGTGCCATTGTCGGCCACGTAGCAAGTATTTTGTCAACATAGAGGAAGCAGCAGAATGTTTGACTAGCTGTGTAAAGGAGCGAGATGCAACGAAAACAAACCGACTTGATAAATCGCTGCTACCTCACGTGCACGCTCTTTGCGAGTGGTTGGGCGTTTAACGTTTGCTCTCCAGCTCATTACAGGGTCTACAGCCATGTTCTCTTCAGCGCTTCGAAGCATAAAGAGTGTTGCCACAATCGCAAGATGTATGTAGTGAAATTAAAAAATAGCATTTTATTCTTTGATATTCATACGCATAAGTTAGGGGATTCATAAAATATGCTATTTATCATATTTGCTCTCTGTTGTATTGCTTTAGAACAGCTAATTTGTATGCATATAGAGAATGTGAGCACCTCAGTAAGTTTGTATGCACTATTTGTTTTTTTTTTTTGTGGTTACTCTAAAAAACATGCCTTCTTAAAAAACAATTTTTGAAGATGCTTACTTGACGTTCACTAGGCAGGGTTTTGCAAAAATAATAGCAATACATTCACACCTTTTTAGTAATAAAGGGTGGTTAAGTTTCAAGGGCCGGTATTGATTTTGAATCAAATATAATTTTTTTAGGAAATTATTGTCATTTTTCCTTATTATGATAATAATGGTAGGGCTGAATTACGTATGGAACAAAATATCGGCCAAATGGCTGCCACGTCCTCGGCGGGACACCTCCATCCGATAGTCCAAATTTTCGATGACGCTGAGGCATAATTGAGGTTCTATGCCGAATTATCTCATCCTTTAGTTCTTGAATTGTTGCTGGCTTATCGACGTATACCTTTTTTTTCAAATAATCCCAAAGAAAGAAGTCCAACGGTGTCAAATCACAAGGCGGCCAGTTAACATCGCCGCGACGTGAGATTATTCGGCCATCAAATTTTTCGCACAAAAGAGCCATTATTTCGTTAGCTGTGTGACAAGTGGCACCGTCCTGTTGAAACCACATATCGTCCACATCCATATCTTCCAATTCGGGCCATAAACAGTTCGTTATCATCTCACGCTAGCGAACACTATTCACAGTAACTGCCTGACCGGCTTCATTTAGGAAAAAAAAACGGTCCAATGATGCCGCCGGCCCATAAACCGCACCAAACAGTCACTCTTTGTGGGTGCATTGGTTTTTCGGCAATCACTCTTGGCTTATCATTCGCCTAAATGCGGCAATTCTGCTTATTGACGGATCCACTGAGGTGAAAATGTATCTCATCACTGAAATCACGAAATGCGCGATATGCATTTTGATTTGAACGCCCGTTTTCATAATTAGCCTGAATAACTTTAACGCGTTGCTCGATTGTGTATCTTTCCATGGTTCAAATTGAATTAGTCTGAAATTGAAAAACGTCAAATGAAATGTGAAAAAAAACTTTACGTTTAGGTGTGGTTCACATTCAGCATCGGCCCTTAAAATTTCTCTCACTGTCTATGATTTTTCGAATGCAGTAAATTTGGGAAATAATTTTACGTTACTGTCCAATTCTGCGACGTTTGGTTATAATTCGTGAAAGAAAGCAAAACATAATCACAAAAGAATGTGGAATTCGGAGAAATCCTTTTATTTTTGAGACTTTGGTAAGTGTTATTAGAATATTATTATAATCTACGCTTCACCAAAATGCATACCCAAATAAATCGAAGTCAGATCAAGTAATTTGAAGCGTTATCAATGGCGGTTGCTTAAAAGTGCATTGCCTTTGTAACTGTCTGGAGGTCTAGGTTAGGTTGAAGCGGTTGTCCTGTGGGACACACTCAGGCTCATAGCCCATTGTGATGCCGCGTGGGGAACTTGTCTCTATCTCTCCTAAAACCAGTGTGTGCTTTTCAAAAATTTTGGAATATCTCCTATTTCTGCAGAACTGAGATCTCCCAATTCAATAAAAAAAAATTGTCTGCCGAGAAAAGTGAATCTCCGCCTGTATAGAGCAGGACAATGTCACAAAAGGTGCACGATTGTCTCATCCTCCTCCTCATCTAGACAACTTCTACAAAAGTCATGTGCTTGCACACCCATCCTTTGGGCGTGCCTACATAGTAGGCAGTTCCCCGTTATGACCGAAATCAGTCTGCTAAGACTGTGTTTATTTTGGTTTAGCAGAGATTTTGCGCGTTTAGCATTGACAGTCGGCCACAGTTGACGGGCGATTTTGCAGGTGGCTTCAGTACGCCGTCTTTCGTTTGCTTTCTTTACGATTTCTTCAAGGATGCGTAATGCGTAGCTTACATGTTTGTAGGGGTATACTTAGGTCATTGACTATGTACTCATCGGTCAATTTGGTACCGAGTCTCGCTAGTTCATCGACTCTGCAGTTACCCTCAATGTGGCGATGGCCAGGAACCCAGGTTTCTGGAGATCTAGGCTCCGTGAATAATTTTTCTTTTGTTTGCCAGCTAATACAATGAACAATTCTATAAAGATAGAGGCATTTTACCTAAACGAGTACTACGTTGCAATTCGAAATATATAAAAACAAAAATATATAACACAAAGAAAACACGTTTTGGTTTGTTCAAAATTAGCTTCATTCCTCAACTTAATGCCCATCAGGAACAACGCAATCGTTCCAGCGCCGCTCTAACATTTCAATACCACTTTTGTGGAACGATTTATCTTTTGTCTCAAAATAGGTCTCAGTTTCAGCGATGGCCTCTTCATTCGAGTGGAATATCTTTTACAGCGGGCATTTTATAAGTCTGCATTTGGCGAGTACGGTGGATGTGGATTGTAGGGACGGATGCAAACTCCCACCATACCTGTTGGGGAAGTTCCAACATAAATGCAAGAGGTGAGTCACTTTTTGATTTTATTTTAAACGAAGGCTTGTTTATTTGCAACAGGGGTAAGGACCCCACTTTCATTACCGCAACCAGGGAGGAGGTGCTGGATCTTACTCTGGCCGCCTCCTCACTGTTAAACCGAATTTCAGATTGGAGGGTGCTTAACACCCACTCCTTCTCGGATCACAGGTATATTCAATTCTCTCTCACTGAAACTCGTCCAAAAAGACCCTCCTACAGGAATCTGAGGAGAACGGACTGGGATACTTACGGCAGGAATCTGCTAAACCTTCTCCCCGAAGCACCCAGGGAAAACTTAGATCTCTCGGAGGGAGCGATCGATGATCTGGTGGAGATCTTCACCTCAGCTTGTAATAGGGCTCTTGAAAGCTCATGTCCACTTAGAACGCTCCCTAAGAAGGAGAAACCACCTTGGTGGACAGCAGAGCTCTCTGAGCTTAGGGCCTCGTGCAGGCGCCTCTTTAATAGAGCTAAAAGAATTAAGTCTCCCTCAGGATGGGAACTGTATAAAGTAGGACTTGGAATCTACAAGTCCGAAATTAGGAGGGCCAAGAGGGACTCTTGGAGGAACTTCTGTGGAAGCGTGGAGGGCTGTCATGAGTCTTCAAGATTCAGACGAGTACTCACGAGGAGCTCGGCTCCCTTGGGATACCTGAGGGATGAATCGGGACGATGGGCGATGAGCGGCGAGGAATCACTAAAAATGCTTCTCGACGCTCATTTTCCAACGAATCCGGTATCCAGCAGCACCAGCTTGGGAAGTACACCAATCTGTCTTCAGAACCGGGGCTGGCTGCTGGATGAGCACCGCTTGGCCTGGGCCATTGGCTCCTTCGGGCCCTTCAAGTCACCTGGTTCTGATGGCATCATATCTGCCCAACTACAGAAATCTGTAGTGGTATCATGCCGCTGGCTGAGCCCTATCTATGCGAGCTGCATAGCCAGGGGCTACATACCGGGATCTTGGAGGGCTGTGAGGGTTGTGTTCATACCCAAGGCTGGCAAGAGCTCACATGTCTCCCCTAAGGTTTTTAGGCCAATCAGTCTCTCATCTTTCTTGCTGAAAACCCTTGAGAGGTTGATTGACCTACACATAAGAAGCGAAATTCCTCGGGGGCGTTTGTCGCACACCCAACATGCTTACTGTAAGGCAGATCAGTGGAATCTGCCCTGCACACAATTGTTAAAGATATTGAGGGATCTCTATAGCAGAAAGAACTCGCAGTTGGCGCCTTCCTCGACATCGAGGGGGCTTTTAATAACGTCCTCCCGGAGGCAATCACGAAAGCTCTGGGTAGGCTGGGGGTCGGAGCCGACCTTTCCAGATTTATCTACAGAATGCTCAGCGACAGAACGGTCGTGGCAGAGTGGGGCGGCGTCTCTCTCCGCCGGCAGGTGAGAGACTCATGTCCTTTTGAGTTCATCCCCTCGTCGACGGACCATTGTGTGCCTTCGCTAAGTCCAAGTGGAAGTTTCTCCACCCATATTCCACCAAGGGAGGAGTGGACCGGGGGAAACACCTGGGGACAGGGCCTCGTTAACCTGTTCACGGATGGCTCGAAGCTGGACGGTAGGGTTGGAGGAGGAGTCTTCTGCAAAGAGCTCCCCATCAAACTCAAATTCAGGCTACCGGATCACTGCAGTGTGTTCCAAGCAGAGGTGGCCGCAATTAAAGAAGCAGCTGACTGGCTACTTACTTGCGTAACAACTGTTAAGAGGGTAAATATTTACTCCGATAGCCAAGCGGCCATCAGGGCCCTAGGCTCTATTATGGTGCATTCGAAACTGGTCAGGGAATGCCTGGTCTCACTCTCGATTGCATCAGAATTCTTCGACATAAAGATAATTTGGGTACCTGGTCACAGTGACATTGCAGGAAACTGCGAAGCCGACGAGCTGGCCAGACAGGGGACGTGTGAGGCAATGTGCCCGCGAAAGGAGAGGATCGGGATCCCCTTGACAACCTGCGCTCTACTCCTGGAAGGTTGGGCTATGCACCAACTCAGCGAACGCTGGGCAAGTACACGAACGTGTAGGGTCGCGAAGTCCTTCTGGCCACGTTTGGATAGGAGGCGTTCG
>JAYXIM010031557.1:0-80228 GCA_037575425.1 Anastrepha fraterculus | reverse complement strand
AACGAAATGACCTGAATTCGAAATACGAGTATTGGTATGTCGGAATCGCTGCCTCTCTTCCACGATTTTCTACGCTTTATCAGATACAGATGTATCTGACGGGTTGATATTTTTAGTGTTGACATTCCCGTTCCATATTCTTCTTGCCTTGTTTCTATTGTTAGTTTGTTTTGCTCTCTCATTTGGTTATACATATTTTTCGTACATATATACATATAGACATTTGTATGCATAAGTGGTTGTATACTCGTTTTATCGATTTTCGTTATGTTATGAAATGGTAATGAAGGAGTTTGCTCACTCTGGCCCAGATAATTGAGAGAAGAGCCCAACCCATTTTTCTATTGCGTTTTATTTTTATTAAAAACAGCCGCTACTTCAGTGCGTCAACTGGGGAGAGACCCCTTTTAATATCATAGTTGTTGTATGTATGTATGTATGTATGTTTGTATGAAAAGCAGCAGAAAGCGTACAAATAATAAAAAATAATCAAAGTCAATGCGAGTGCGACATACCAACGCAGACACTTCTGCTGCCTCAGTCACAATCGCTGCTATGTGCGCGCTGCTGCTGCGCGCTCTGCTGCATTCAACTTCACTTTTTATAACTTCGTGAATATGCATGTACATACGCACATTTGTATGTATGTATGTATGTATGTATGCATAAAGATAGTTTCTAATTAGGCTACTCAGCGGCCTCAAAAACATTGGAGGATCTGTGTGCGGCCAATTTAGCTCATTCGGTGTTTGCATGAAAGCTTGCGTGTGGTGTGTGGGTGTGTGTGTGTCTGCGCGCGGTGCCGCGCGGTGCGACCGAGATAGTAGATTTTAAGCACCACTGTTGCCCTCTCGGCAAGTTGACCTAATTTTTAGCGCTTCGAAACTGATTACCAGCATTCGAGTAGATTCGAAGTTGTGTCGATTCGAATCGAATACAGACGAAACGCAACGACTCGGCGTAGCGACGTTAGCGACGACTACGACAACAACTTTATTGGTGCTGAGAAAATCGAGTGGGGAGTGAGAGGTAGTAAGAAGCTTTATATACATAAATACATACATACACACATACATACATACATACCTACGTACATATTTGATTGCGTAGCAGAGTTGATTGTGGCTCTTTTTCTCGATTCGAACATTTGGCCTCCACAATTCATTTTAGCTTAAATACATATGAGCTTGTGACATACATACAAATTTATGTACACGCACGTGTGCATACGCACACTCATACATTTGTCTGGCAGTGAGCACAGATTGATTTTGTTTACGTCGCCAACCGTGGTTATTTACATATGCACACATTTGTAGACATACATACAGATACAGATGTATGTATATATGTATGTGCATACTGCGACAAAGAAAGTTTTCCTAAATATGCCCAAAATTCTTTTAAGTACTTCAACTGCATACATATGTACATACAAATATAGAACTTCTGGCCATGTGTTTTTGGCGCTACAATCCTCCAAGCGATTTTGGCCGAGTTCAACAAAATACGCCAGCCGTTTCGATCCCGTGCGCCAAATTGCAACTAAGTTCTTCTTTACTAAGCCTTTCCAGCCCAGACAAGGAGTTACTTTGTGCCCCCATCAACAGATAACGCAGCGAAGACTCTCTAAGCTGGAGCCTTTCCATCAAATCGTTGTAAAGGGTGGTTAAATTTCAAGGGCCGATGTTGAATGTGAACCACACCTAAACTTCAAATTTTTTTCTGCATTTCATTTGACATTTTTCAATTTCAGACCAACTCAATTTAAACCATGGAAAGATATACAATCGAGCAACGCGTTAAAGTTATTGAGGCTTATTATGGAAACAGGCGTTCAAATAAAAAGGCATATCGCGCACTTCGCGATTTTTTCGGTCAATTTAATCGTCCAAATGTGCGTACAATCGGAAAAACTGTGGAAAAGCTTGAGCAAACCGGGTCTGTAGAAGATGTGAAAACACCAGTGCATGCTCGTACAGCTCGTACTGCAGAAAATATTGCTGCTGTTCGCGATAGTGTGGTTGAAGAGCCGTCCACCTCAACTCGTCGTCATGCCCAACAATTGCACCTCTCACGCTCGTCGTTGATGAACATTATGCATGAAGACTTGCATTTAAACGCTTCCAAGGTGCAATTGACTCAAGAACTAAAGCCTTTTGACCATTTCAAACGTCGTCAATGGTCAGAAATGGTGGCAGGAAATGGCAACAGTGAATGGCCTATTTTCGAAGAAAATCATCTTCAGTGATGAGGCACATTTTCACATTGTGGATTCGTCAGTACGGAGAATTGCCGCATTTGGCCAAGTGATAATCCAAGAGTGATTGCCGAATAACCAATGCACCCACAAAGAGTGACTGTTTGGTGCGGTTTATGGGCCGGCGGCATCATTGGACCGTTTTTTTTCCAAAATGAAGCCGGTCAGGCAGTTACTGTGAATAGTGTTCGCTATCGTGAGATGATAACGAACTGTTTATGGCCCGAATTGGAAGATATGGATGTGGACGATATGTGGTTTCAACAGGACGGTGCCACTTGTCACACAGCTAACGAAATAATGGCTCTTTTGTGCGAAAAATTTGATGGCCGAATAATCTCACGTCGCGGCGATGTCAATTGGCCGCCGAGATCATGTGATTTGATACCATTGAACTTCTTTCTTTGGAGTTATTTGAAAGAAAAGGTGTACGTGGATAAGCCAGCAACAATTCAAGAGCTAAAGGATGAGATAATTCGGCACATTAACGGCAGAGAACCTCAATTATGCCTCAGCGTCATCGAAAATTAGGACCATCGGATGGAGGTGTGCCGCCGAGGCCGCGGCGGCTATTTGGCCGATATTTTGTTTCATACGTAATTGAACTATACCAATATTATCATAACAAAGAGAAATGATAATAATTTCTTAAAAAAATTGTATTTTATTCAAAATAAACACCGGCCCTTGAAACTTAACCACCCTTTATATTTATTTGCAGCTTCAGAGTCCTTAGATTTGCTGCATAAAAATGGGATCTAAGAAACCTGTGTGCTTGGCATTAAAAAAAAGCTGAAAACCTCGGGTTTTTACGAAAGAAATCGAGTGTGACGTGCTTAGAAGATCTCTTATTACAAAAATTTCGTTCATATTAAACATTTCATGAACATGGAGGCATCGCAAACTTCTCTTAGTCCTTCTACTAGGAGTTTCGTCCTATTCTCGGCAGAACCAGGAGGGAGTTGAAGTTGCCCAATAATATATTTAAGGACTTCGCTATCAAGCTTCTCGTCCTTCCACTTTGGACCTGCCCGCTTGGGTGCAAGTTTAAGCCTCCTTTCAGTAATGTCCATTATGAAAGCTTGATGGTCACTGTGAGTGTAGCCCTTGTTCACCCCCCATGCGATCTTTTGAGCAATGGAATCATTTGCCAGGGCAATATATATGACTGATGCCATTCCCATGTTACGGTAGGTGTAAGTTGACCCGCTATTTGGAACAGTAATGTGGAGTGGAGCGAATGCTTCAAGAAGCATCTCTCCTCTTTTGTTTGTGCGCCGGCTGCCCCATTCGGTTGCCCAGGCGTTGAAATCAATCGCTACGATTAAAGGCGATTTCCCACTAGCTTCTAATACAATGGTTTGAAGAAGCTGTTCGTACTGCGCTGTTGTCAGAGTGGATCTTGCGTATCAACTGATGAAGTTGATTCCATTTATTTTGAATCGCATTCGAATGTGTTTTTGTTCCATTGTTAGCGAATGCGGCACCCATTGGGCACACAGCTTTCTGAAACCCAATGCTTCGGCCAAATACTGCTTACACTGCCCAATGAGATGTCTGAGGCATCTACTAAATCTCTTTCAGTCACTTGACGATTTTCCAACACGATTTCCCGTATTTTTTCTACGATTTCTGTATTTTTTCTGTGTTTCTACTGTTTTTGGACCTCCTTGACGGGGAACGTCTTCAAGGCTTGTACGACCACGTTTAAATTCAGCAACCCATCTTTCTACTGTACTAATTGTTGGCGAAAAGTCCTTATACAATTTCAAAATTCGTTCATAAATTTCCGTTGCTTTTAAACCTCCCAAAAAAAAAAAATGTTTCGAATTTACATTTAGGGGGAGCCTGCTTTTGAGGCTTCAAAAAATCGTTTTTTGCGTGGAATTTTTGGGAAGGAAAGAAATATTCGATTGAAACGAAACTTTCAAGCTTTATTATTATATATTTCAACAGTCTTCTCAAATTTTCTCATTAAAATAAATTGAAACGAAACTTTCAAGCTTTATTATTATATATTTCAACAGTCTTCTCAAATTTTCTCATTAAAATAAATGTCATATTATGCCTAGTACAAGCATTTTGCCGAGGCGCCTCGAGTGTGAATGTGTCGTACGGCGTAAAAGATGAAGGTCGCAATTTTCACCTGAAACCAAAAACCCAAAAAAATTTTTATTTTAGTATAGTATAGCTTCTAGTTAAACCAAGAAAATTAAACAAAAAGTGTGAAATTCAACAATTTTTCGCAAATTAAAAAAAAAATTCATATTTTTGGAAAAACAAATTCACTTTAGATTGTTTAAAAAGTGGGTTAATCATAACTTTATTAAGGTTTTTTAGGTTCAACTAGAAGAGAATTTAATTCCGAATATAATCAATGTTATCTCGTTTCGATACGACGTTTAACTTTTTCCCTATCTTTCCCGCCAATTAGGAAAAATCGTAAAAATAAAAACCCGAGAAATCGCTCACAATTTCTTCTGTAACTCCGAAAATATTTTGAATTTGCTTCTGAATTCTTGGATAGTTTGGGAAGACATTTATGCAAAAACAAAAACAAAAATCGATTTTTTGAAGCCTCTAAAGCAGGCTCCCCCTTAATATAAAATGTTAATTTGATTGCGTAAATATTTATTGACGTAATATCACTTTGGCTTACGAAAACGTGAACACTTTTGTTAATGTGAACTCTCTTGGTTTTAATTAGTGCACGTTATCGAGCGTGCATTGTATGTATGGCTTATAATCCTCTTAATTAAGTTAAGAAAATTTCATCCTATCTAAGCAAAAAAAGGAAAGAAAACCAAAGCCGCCAAAAACTGATATTAATGTGGATAGAGCTACAATACTCAAGAGCAAAGCAGATCCTTTTAAGTCGGCACGGCAAATAATGCTTTAAATAAACAAAGAATGTGGTCTACAGGAGTGCAGAAAGCTTGTAGGAAGACGACTTAACGAAGCCCAGCTGGTTGGCCGCATAAGCAGAAAAAACCACAGACATATCAAACACCGACTAGCCTTTGTAAAAGCCCACAAAGGCAAATCTATTCAGGTTTGGAAAAACGTACTTTGGACCGACGAAACCAAAATAAATAGGATGGGACCAGATGGGAAAACTATTGTACGTCTTCCAAAAAATCAAGCGCTAAATCCTAGATTCACAAAAAAGACATTTAAACACGACGGCTGAAGCATCATGGGGTTTGGGGAGCTTTTTCCTGGCATGGTGTTGGGCCGATTGTTCGCGTTGTTGGTAAAATGGATAGATTTCAGTATCTGGATGCACTCCAGAATAAAATGGAGCCATTTGTGCTTGAGTTTATGTCATTAAATTGGACATATATGCAGGACAATGATCCAAAGCATACTGCAAAGACAGTGAAGCAATGGCTCAGAAGAGAAAAAATTAATGTATGTACTCATTGGCTGGCGCAGAGCCCTGACCTCAATCCAATAGAAAATTTGTGGAATGACGTTAACCCGACTAGAAATTTTGGTAAGGCGGAGATTAGGCGCAAATAGGGCAGACCGCATTCCAAATTTGCGCCTCATATGACAGTCAAACTAGGCCCAAGACCCGAAAGGTATCGCCACACATCTGCCTCATTAGGCGCAGGTTCGAAAAACCGAACTTCGGTAATACTCCGGATGCCCTTCTACAAATCACTTAGGGATTCCAATTTATGCCTAAGTGAGACACTGCCACAGATTTTCGTGACCACAACCAAATTTGGTATTGTTCTGGCATGCCAATCTTGGCCTTGCCTAACGTGGGCCTGGTAAGGTAATAGTGAGGCGTGCCTCAGTAAGGCCTGCCTAATTCGGGCCTAACTGATTCTTCAGCATGCCTCACTGTACTTAATTCTAGCCGGGAAGGCCAAAATCGCTAACAAACATTTTTAAAATTTTGATGATTTGTGGGTCGCAGTTGAGGAGGCTTGGCACTCGATTCCAAAGGAAAGATGCCACAAGCTTGCATTTAGAAAGCATGGAGCGACGGCTTGAAGAAGTAATCAAAAACGGTGGATTTAGTACAAAATTCTAATCTGGTAAAACAATATTATTACTTAACTATCTGATTTGTTTACTATTTTTGCGGCAGGAGGTTTCGTGAGTTATCAACGTTCTCGTAAATTAAATCAAAACTGAAATTCTTTTTGACCATTTTTATTTTTTATGTTGCTTTTTCCCCAGTAAAAAAATAATTATTTGAAAACATATTCAACTCTTTGCTTTCAAAGTCTAAATGTGCTATTTATATGACCATGGCTGTATATATATGTTTGTATATATGCATACATACACACAAATACGTGCTGTAATATAAGTGATGCATATACCTATATATGGATGTATGTATATAAACATATATACAAACATACATACATACATCCGTATGTATGTGGAGATGGTATGTACATATGTATACTTATGTATGTACTTGGGGTCGTACCCCATAGTAGCTTAAATCAACTTGTGATAAAAATTAAATTGTTTTCTTAGCAGTTTTCTAAATACTAGATAATTTTCCGATTTTTTATTTAATTTTATTTCTTATTTAAATTTGTACAAAAAATTAATATTAAGATTATTTACTGGAACAAGTTGGCAAAAAATTAAATAAAACTTGATATAAATCACATTAAACTCTCCTATCGCGACTTAAGCTACTGCGTGTGTCATACTACAACAGTTATTATGTATATGCACATATGTACATATGTTAGGTATACCTGTGTATGTATGTACATGTGTAAAATATGTATAAACATAAAATTGCACAAAATGACGCACTTGATAGACGCACCCACCCCAAAATTGTTTCTATGAAATGAAATGAGAAGAGGAACAACTGTATGCCTCACTGCTTAGTATGTTGCCTGCAAAGGTCATTATGAAAACAACAACAAATTGGCTACTGTATAGAAAATGTACACATCTATCTCCAATACTTGCCTTATACATTTGCAGGTATGTTGAAACGAGTACATAGCGGAGCATAAAAGTTCTCTTAGAGCGCCAGAGAAGTAAAAAGTCCCAGCATAACATAAGGCAATGAGAGAGACGATGCCGAAGATTGTGTTAAAACAACGTTTGAAACATATGAAATCTAAGAGCGTCACGAATGCGTTAGATTAGTTTATTAAACATGTGTGTATGTATGTATCTATGTATGCATGCAGGTACGTATTTATCTCTTTGTAAACCTTTTGTTGCTGCTGCCTGGTGATAGCGAACAGCTGACCGTTCTCAGCTTGGGTTTGTTGTGTGAAACAGGTAGCGGAAAATATCACGAAATAGCGTCACAGAGAAGAGCACCAATACTGTGGAGAGTATGAGAGTAGGGTGTTGATAACGGTTCGCACAGCGAGTAACAGTGAATTTATTATCTTTGAGATACACCGGCCGGTAAAGTATCTAGCGCTGTATGCGTGGCATTTTTTTGTTGACGTAAACAGAAAAGCCACAAATGAGCCACAGCTTTGTGAACAGCTGTTTACGCAACAATGTTGCGAACGTTGGTGTTTGTTGGTTGTGTATTATATTTAGAAATGTTGCTGGGACATTATTACGAAACTGTTTGGCTGCTTGTTTGTTTGTTTGCTTGTTGGAGAGTAAGCCATGATGCTCCGAGAAATGTGATTTTAGAGAGCACAGAAGGTGGGGCTTTTCGAAAACCGCTGCTTTATTCTCGGCGAATATGACAAATGAGCGGCGTCAGTACTGAAAATAAATAAATCTTTGTGTGCAAAGCAACAAGAAAAAATATGATGCAAGTGTAGAAGTATGTATGTATGCATGTATGTATGCCTCACTTTCGCTCATTCTAGCTCTTCTTTTTTCTTGGTTTATTTTCCGTACTGACGTCAGGGCCCGTTGGGAAGGCGTAATCTTGTATTCTATCATTCTTGGGTGTTGCGAATGTTATTAGGTTATGCCTAATTTTTTTCAATCGATTGTTTTTTCATTTTTGTCAACATAATTTAGTGTTTTTTTGGCATTGTAGTGACCACGCAAAATGCTTTGTTGTTGTATAGCAACATACATATTTCTCGTGTTCAAATGTGTGTTTGTATGTATGTATGTGTGTATGTATGCCTGTTTGTAGGTGTACCTTTTGCTGAAGTACAAATACAGCATATTTTCTACTGCGTAAATGTTTTAGAATGGGAGCCAAAGTTCACTCTATGCGACATACACAACATAAATCCATACATTCGCACATACATTTGTACATTTTTGTATATTTAAAGATGTGTTCATGTATGTATGCATATAACGCTGTAGCATTGAAATATTTTTGTATGCGGCATTAACACGAATAGCTAATTTTGTTTTGAAAATGTTTTTTCCAACGCACATATAAAAGCGATGGCGTCATCACTAAATTGCCCAAATTTTTGTTCCAAATGAATTGCGAAACGGCATCATCGGCACTTGTATAGTCATTGTTTCCGATTGGCTTTAAAAGAGGAGGCTAAATTATCCATCCCTTCGTCTTATGGTGTCTTTGTAGTTTTTTGTAGTGGGTTTCTTCATTATATTCTACGAGAATCTATGCACAGACATACATACATACATATACATATATACATGTACATCTCTCAACATGAATATCATTAAATGCATGGCCCAGTAAAGGTATCACCAATTGATGTACCCGAGTGCCCACAAGTGGCTAAGAGAGATGTACATAAGTTTGAAATGAATTTTTTTTTTTTTACAAATTTCGATTCTTTTGCCTTTGAGTTTCTGGCTTGAATAATTAATTTTTTTATTTTTTTTGTTTGCATTAAATAATAGAGAATTATTCCGTGCTATAGCTAATAAATGCGATTTACTTAAAATTTCGGGTTTTTATTTTTTATATTCTTTTTTCGTATTTCTTGATGCATAAAGGAGAATAATTGGGGCAAAAATCATTCTCAATTTTATGACCTCAATATTTTTCATCCCCATAGGAATGTATAGTAAAGTACAGCCCTTTCGTAAAATCGCTACGTACATAAACAATTAAGGTATCTGGTAAACGGCCATATTTTCCTGATTTTCATTAAAACTATTTAAAATGAAGAAGTCAATATATTTTTTTCAAAATTGACATACACTTTATTTATACATTAAAATAATATAAATTTTTTTTTTAATCATTTAAAATGGCGGATGTACACTCAATTCTTCCAGAAAGGTCGCAGCGGGCATCTCAATCGGCGGGCATTGTACCATCGGCGGCAGTGACCTGAATACAAAAAGCCAAACTTTTTTTTGTTTATTAATGTCATAATTTCTATATGAATTAAACAAAAATGAAAAAAAAAATTCGCGGAATAAAATGCTTAAAAAAAATGGATTTTAGGGCGAATTTTCCTACTATTTTTGCTTCGAAAAAATAATTTTTTCGAAAAATTTTCGAAAACTTGTATTCACATAGAAAGTAATATCATGAAAAAGATGATTGCAAAATTTCAGGGAGATCGGTCAATAACTTTTCGTGTTATCATGTACGCCAATTCGAAAAATTTAGTTTTAGAAAAACGCGTCTAAAATCGCCCACGTAACTATACCTCTTCCAGCGCTCGAACGCAAAGAATAGAGCCGTCACGGTTGACGATCTATAATATAAGAAATATTTAAATTTTTTTGACATATTCTTAAAGGATTATACTAACATTTTATAAATAAATAAAAAATTTCGAAATTTTACAGGTATCTGCTTTCAAAACCTTCATGGTAAAAATAATTCAGAAGATGTAGCTAAGATCAGACCGTTAACCGCCTCTCAGTGAATTTGAAAGAATCAGCTGGTTGGCTGACGTAACCGGGCTCGTGACAGCGGTTTGTTTACGAAAAACCTGAGATTGTATTGGTGATATACCCAAAAAATCGGCACAGTCTTCACTCGTCTTGCTTCGTTGCCATTTAAACAACGACTCATTGAAAGAGTGTGCGAATACGTGTGAGATGGGAGGGTAGAATTCTGTTAACGAGTATTCGGTGACTTGCCAACCGAAGTTGGTCGCACAATTTTTTCTCTCACCCTAGCAGATTGGTCAAATCTGGTAATCTATCGAAAAAAATTATTGCGCTCGTCGCAATTTATAATAACAAGTGGAAAAAATACCCAAGGATGATAAATTACAAGATTTGGCTGTTCGCAGCAAAATTCTGATAGTAACTTCGGTTGTGACGTCATCAGGGATTCGGCAGCAGAATTCTGATAATTAAAGTTGAACTGCAGAACAAGCCTGGCCAAACATTTCTGCACAAATCATTGACAACCTTATAACTTATGCCTATGCCTCTGTACTCTATAAAGATGTGGTTGTTCGATTATTGGAAAATCTTCGAGTGACTGAAAGAGATTTAGTAGAAGCTCCAGGCATCTCATTAGGCAATGTAAGCAGTATTTTGGCTGATGTATTGGGTTTCAGAGAACTGTGGGCACAAAGGGTGCCGCATTCGCTAACAATGGAACCAAAACACAAAAACGAGCGAAATTGTTCTAGCATCAGGTTTTTGGTATGCGAAAGGTATTTTGTTTGTGGACTACTTGGAAACTGTTGAAACAACAAACGCAGAATATTATTGTAATCTTTTAGACCTGCTGAAGGAAAAAATTCTTTTTTATCAGGCCGATTGGCCGTGACACAAAAGCATTTTAACTATGGCTAAAATCCGTGAATTAAAATTCAAGTTCTAGGAGCATCTACCGTATTCTCCACATTTGGCTCCGAGCGATATCCATCTGTTTCCTGACCTAAAAAAATTCATGCGTGGAAAGCGTTTTTCATCAAATGCTGAGCTCACAACAGCTGTGGAAGGGTATTCTGCAGCCCTTCTAGATGCTCACTTCAGGGAATTCATAAATTGAAGCCTCGTTGGAAAAGTATTTTGATGTTCAGGGAGACAATACTGAATAATAGAGCGTATTTTAAATCATTGAGTTTTGTCTTCTTACTGAGCCCCAAAACTTATTGAACAACCTAGTAATGTCACGGTGTGAAATAAATTCTTCGATTTCTTTGTTTTTTTTTAATAATTTTATTCCACTCAGAATAGTACCTATATTTATCAGCGCAAGAGGTGATAGTGTCAATAATAGTCACCAGTACTATGAGTTTTGCTCGATACTGTATATAATAATACAACTATGAAACAATTTTTATATTTCGAGTTTAAAAGGTCATGCAAAAATACAAAAACAAAAAAAACTGGAGTTGCGAAATTGTTTCCTTCGCCCTACCCCCCAACGGCCTTCATTTGAGTTAAATGAAATATCATAAATCAGGCTTTAATCTGGCTACGAATATTTCGGTTTAAAATTTACGATCCCTGTGCTCCCTTCACATGATAATACACTGATAATTCCACCAAGCGATAACAATCAATGTCATACGAGAGTTTTTCATGTTCATTTTTAGTCGAATACCTTTTTCCTCGAAAAGGGTTTCTGGTGTGGAATTTTTGCGACTATATTGGTAGGCTATTTCGGTTGTGGGCGAATATTAGTTGGTCTGATCTAATGTTATGTGTGCATTTAATTATGCGTATGTACATTAGGGATGCACGTTTGTCAGCTGTGCATTTATTTATATATTTTTTTAGAAAACGTAGAATTTACTTTTGACTTTGTTTATTTAATAAATTTATTATCTGGAATTATGGTTGAAGAAAATATTTAAAAATCAGTTATTCGTACAACCCTAATATAGTATACAGTGCACATTTAAATGTATGTATATATATGAGGGAATGTATGTTAGAAATGCTTGAATATTTATGAATCATATTTTAAAAGTGACATGTGACATTTTGAGAATAAAAAATTATGAAAAATTGGTAATTATGGAAAATTAAATATTATCAAAAAATGAAAATTACAAAAATTTAAAAACAAAACAAAAATTAAAATTATGAAAAATTAAAACTATGAAAAGTTTAAATTTATAAAAAACACAAAATTCTAAAAAATTCAAAATTATAAAAAGATCAAAATTATGACAAATTGGTAATTATGGAAAATTAAACATTATGAAAAATTTAAAATTTTTTAAAATTTTTTTATAGAAAACTAAAAATTATTCAAAATTGAAAATTATAAAAAATTTTAAATTATGAAAAATTGAAAATTATGAAAAAATAAAAATTATGAAAATTGAAAATTATGAAAAATAAAAATTTATAAAAAATTTTAAGTTGCGAAAAATTTAAAATTATACAAAATAACATATTATAAAATTATAAAAAACTAAAAATTATAAAAAATTCAATATGATAAAAAGATTAAAATTATTAAAAATTGGAAATTATAAAAAGTTAAAAATTGTAAAAAATTGTTAATTATGGAAACTTAAAAATTATGAAAAATTAAAAATTTTGTAAAACTAAAAATTATAAAAAATTAAAAATCTTGAAAAAATAAAAATTATGAAAATTTAAAATTATAAAAATTGAAAGTTATGAAAAACTGAGAGTTGCGAAAAATTAAAAGTTATACAAAATTATAAAATTATTAAAAATTAAAAATTACAAAAATTTAAAATTTATCAAAAACTCAAAATTATAAAAAGATCAAAGTTATAAGGAAATCAAAATTAAGAAAATTTTGAAATTATAAAATTGTAAAATTATGAAAAATTAGAATTTGTAAAAAGTTAAAAATTGTGAAAAAGTAGTTATTATGGAAAAATTTAAAATTATGAAAAATTAAAAATTTTAAAAATTTTTAAATTGCGAAAAGCTAAAAATTATGAAAAATAACAAATTATAAATTTATGAAAAATTGGTAATTATGGAAAATAAAAATTATAAAAAACTATAAACTCAAAACTATAAAAAATTTAAAACTAAAAATTATAAAAAATATGAAAATTGAAAATTATGAAATATTGAAAATTATGAAAAATTTAAAGTCGCGAAAAATTAGAAATTATACTAAATAACAAATTATAAAATTATGAAAAACTCAAAATTATAAAAAATTCAAATTTATATGAAGAATTCGAAATTATAAAAAAGTTCAAAATTATGAAGAAATTAAATTTGTGAAAAATTAGGAACTATAAAATGGTAAAAGTTGTGAAAAAGTAAAAATTATAAAAAAATTAAAATTGTGGAAAACTAAAAATTATGAAAATTGAAAATGATGAAAAATTAAGAATTATAAAATATTGAAAATTGCGGAAAGTTGAAAATTATAAAAAATGAAAGTTGGGAAAACTTAAACATTATGAAAAATTAAAAATGATACAAAATAACAAATTATAAAATAATGAAAAATTTGTAATTATGAAAAATTTAAAATTTTTGAAAAACTATGAAATGTTCAAAATTATAAAAAATTGAAAGTTGTGAAAAACTAAAAATTATAAAGTTAAAAATTATGAAAAGATCAGAATTGTGGAAAACCCGAAATAAGTAAAAAAATTCAAAATTATAAAAAACTTAAAATTATTAAAAATTAAAAATTATAAAAAAGATCAGAATTGTGGAAAATCCGAAATTAGTAAAAAAATTCAAAATAATAAAAAACTTAAAATTATGAAAAATTAAAAATTATAAAAAAGATCAGAATTATGAAAAATCCGAAATTATAAAAAAAACTCACAATTATAAAAAACTTAAAATTATGAAAAATTAGAAATTAGAGAAAAAAAATAAAAATAAAAATATAAAAATAAAAGTTATGAAAAAATGAAAATTTTGAAAAACTTAAAATCCATACTATAAAAGTGAATGTCTGTATGCTGTCCGCGCATCACTACGAAACGACAACACCAAATGACGTACAATTTTTTATACATTCATATTTTCACCCAATGATGGTTATAGGCATGTTTTTATGATGGAACTCCCTTCCCACAGCCCCCAGGCCGCGCAACCACTCTCATTCGTCACTAATAATCGAATATTTGCTTAAATTTAATCTAAAAAATCTTAGTTTTTCCTATTTCCCACTATTTATAGCACACTCTAGACTTCATAATCCGCATAAGCTGTTCAACTATGACCCAAATGCAAAGTTCAAAAACGGTTTGAGTAGAAAATTAATAGAAATAATTTTACTTGATGTTTTTCTGATTGGTTGTTTTGATTTTATTTAACGAGGCATAGCAACGGATGCCGGGTATTGTAATATTATGGTTTTTAATAAAAAATTATTTGCTATGAAATTATTGTTCGATATTCTTTTATATACATATCCTAAATCCCTCAAACTACTCCTACGGGGGTGGGGCCGCGGGTTAAAGCTAGTTATAAATAATTAAAAATTATGAAAAATCCAAAGTTATAAAAAAGTGAAAATTGTGAAAAATCAAAAATCAAAAATTACGTAAAATTCAAAATTAGGAAAATAAAAAAAATGCTGAATTGGCCAAGAAGTATAAAAAGAAAATACCTTTTGAGCTCTAGTGACATCTTTACTGCTATTAAAGAAAATTACTTTTATATTGCGACTTAATATGAAAAGTCAATGGATGCCCTCCATTCATTAACTACATATCTACTACATCTTCTATCTATATATATATAATTCAAATTATGTATGTATCTATAGATCGACTTGCGCCCTAAACGCATAAACCGATCGTACCCAAATTTGAAACACGAACTGGATACCTTACCGGGATGGTCATAGGCTAAAAAATATTTTGATATATATGGGGGGCGTGGCACGTCCCATACAACTGGAATTTTTAACAGTCCGTATTTCTGGAATTATTTACGTTAGACTACTGAAATTTGGTAAGGGGTTATATGACATTAATCCTTACCACATCCACAAAAACTGCGTATAACTAAAAAGGGGGCGTGGCACCTCCCATACAAGTGGAATTTTTAACAGTCCGTATTTCTGGAAGTATTTAGGCTAGACCAATGATATTTGGGAAGGGGTTATATGAGGTTAATCCCTAACACCTCCAAGAAAACTGAGAAAAACGAAAATAGGGGCTTGGCACCTCCCATATAAATGCAATTTTTCATTGTCCATATCTCTGGAACTATTTGGGCTAGACAACTGAAATTTGGTAAGAGATTAAATAAGGTTAATACCTAACACCTGCATGAAAACTGGTGATAGCTAGAAATGGGGCGTGACACCTCCTATACAAATGGGATTTTTCATACTGCATATCACTGGACGCATTTATGGTAGAATACCAAAAATTGCTTGCCAACATTTAGGTCTACTGGAAAACGATAATCAGTGGGAAATTACATTATCTGAAGCTGGACTGTCATGCCTTCCTTCGCAGCTTATTGGCAATAATATTGACAACCAGCTCACCATCAGATCAAAAATCACTATGGGAAAATCACAAAGATAACCTTAGTAAAGACTACATGAGACCAGCACGAGCTGCAAACGATAATACAAACCTAAACTGCTCTTTGCAAATTTACAACCAAGCGCTAATCGACATAGAAAATATATGTATTTCAATTAATATCAAATCCTTGGAGCATTTGGGATTACCTTCTCCCGTTCGAGACAGAATCGATTTGGCCGACAAAGATATCTCCCAGAAAATGAATTACGATATGGAGGCTCTTAATACTTTTATAAGCAAAAGCAAACCTCTATTGGTTATGGATCAAAAAGTCGCATACAAAACTATTCAAGGAATGATTATTGAAAATAAGGGAGGATTGATTTTTTTGGATGCGCCTGGAGGAACCGGCAAAACATTTCTGCTTAATTTGATATTGGCTGATGTAAGAGAAAAGAAAGAAATCGCTGTGCCAGTTGCTTCTTCAGGAATAGCGGCTACCCTTTTGTGTGGCGGACGAACAGCTCACTCAGCTTTTAAGTTACCACTGTCTATGCAAATATCTGGCACACCGATGTGCAATATGTATAAGCAAAAACTCAGGTCAAGGTAGGGTTCTAAAGACATGTAAGCTAATCGTGTGGGATGAGTGCACAATGGCCCATAAAAAGTCACTAGAAGCTTTAGACCGATCTCTGAGAGACTTGAGAGGTAATGATCAACCCATGGGTGGTGCCTTACTCTTACTGGCAGGGGATTTTCGACAAATTTTTCCAGTTATTCCGAAAGGAACCGCCGCAAATGAAGTGAACGCCTGCTTAAAATCGTCATACCTATGTGACTGCGTTCAAAAATTGACTCTTTCTACATATATGAGAGCACATTTGGGAGGAGATGCTTCAGCAGAAGTTTTTTCTGAACAACTACTTACAATAGGCAATGGAAAAATACCAGTTTCTTTACCACCAAATTAATTTCTTTTCCTCCAGGTTTTTGTCAACTTATGTTATCAGTCGATGCTTTGATAGAAAGGGTATTTCCAAATATTTCAGCCAATCACACAAACTATAGATGGCTTCGAGAAAGGGCCATTTTGGCACCTAAGAATGACGATGTAAATGTCATTAATTCCAAAATTCAAGAAATACTACCAGGAACTGTCACAACTTATCATTCCATTGACACAGTCGTCGAAGAATCCCAGGCTGTTCATTATCCCGTTGAGTTTCTTAACTCCTTGGACCCATCAGGAATTCCTCCTCATCGACTGATGCTTAAAAAGAGGGCCATGATAATTATGCTGCGTAATTTCGATCCTCCATGTTTATGCAATGGCACAAGGCTAATCATTACGAAACTTTTACCGAATGTTAAAGAAGCTATGGTTTTATCAGGAAATTTTGAAAACCACAAAGTTTTCATACCAAGAATTCCAATGATACCGACGGATATACCTTTCAATTTTAAACGCCTCCAATTTCCTATTAGACTGACTTTCGCAATGGCCATAAATAAAGCTCAGGGGCAATCATTAGCTGTAGCAGGAGTCAATCTAACCAACTCATGTTTTACCCATGGCCAATTATATGTAGCCTGCTCCAGAGTTGGCGCACCGAAAAACCTTTTTATTTATACTCAAAATAATATAACAAAAAATGTCGTATATCCGATCGTTTAAAATATTACCTAAACTGCCTTAAAAAAGTTAAAGTTGTTTTATTTACATTGCATACTTTTTGATAGAAATGTGGGGTGAAACCCACGGGTATAAGCTAGTTATTATATAAAATGTAATAAAAATAAATACAATAAGAACAAAGATATGAAAATTATTCTCCTCAATAAAATAACAACAAAGATATTAAAATTAGTGTCTTCAATATATCCTGGGAATAGAGAAGAAACTTTGTTATGCCGCCTCAAAATAATAAATGGAACCATTTTCAACCTTTTTTACTATCAGTAAAACCTGGTTATACTCATAATTTTCGATTTATTGATTAAATGATACCACCTAAGCTTGAAAAGGGTGCTTTCGATCAATAGAATTTAATTATCTGACTACTAAAAAATGTTCGAAATTTATCTAGCCTTAAGATTCACCTACGAGTACATATATAGTAAATTTAATTAAAGATGAGGGATTGACATTAAAAATGAGGTACGCCATACTGGGGCTCGATTCTCCATTCCTATGGAAATATATCATAAACTAGTTTAACAAAAATCCTTCAAAAGTTCTTTTTTCCAAAACAAAAGTTCATCCACGCATTGGCTTCAAACTATTTATTTTTAAGTTCACTCAGCAAGACGATTCAGCAAAATCTTTTTAAGTGCCCTTAAATGAATGCTACCTGAAATGAGCATTGACGCTCAACACTCCAAAAACCTTCAGGAAAAATTACAATTTCTTTCATTCAAGTATACCAAAAACCACGGCGGAAAAGCTTAAAAAATGACTTATTTTGGATACTTATTTTGGAACGCTCGCTGCTTGGCTAGCCATTTACATACACAAATGCGTACAATAAAACTCTCAACCCTAGTCGATATTTAAAAATTCGAGCTATGACGTTTTATGCCAGTCAAATTCTTTACCGCAACGCTCAAATCGTGTTTATTCTGATAGGCTTTTAACGCTCAGTTGTATAAATTCAAGTCCTTTTTTCCACCCACAACACAAAGTTATTTCATTGGCGCAATAAAATCACTGTTACGCCGTAAATATTGTGTATGTATGTATAAGTACATATTTCCGTAGGTCTGCTAGAGGAGGAGTTCATGGTATTTGGAATATACTCGCTTTTGTGTTGTGAATTTACCGAGTACAGTTGCACTTTTAGTATCACAACTAAAAACCAACAAATAAACAGTATCTAATAGTTGGCCATTTTGGTTAGTGAGTATTCTTGTATTATCTTTGTTCTTGTTCAGGTGCTCTCATTACGTGAGTTTGCTGATAGCTCGGAGCGTAGGTTTGCCATCAAACAGCTGTGGATACCAAATGAAAACAAATATGTGTGGAGATTAGTGTTTGGCGTTGTAAGAGCAGCAATGAGAGTGAAAAGAGCGTGAGTTAATAGGTGGAATTGTGGTGGTGGTAGTGGTGGAGAGCACACTTCAACCGGAAATTATCCGAATCAGGTGGCGAATAGAATGAGCCGACGCAACCAAGAGTGTTGTTGCCATACGTATGAGACGATTTCGAGATAAACGCGCGGATATGCTTCGGAATCTACCAAGTTGTTGTTTACATTTTGATGATTTCGTATTTCGTCGGTGTATGATGTGCCGGCGTTGACTGCTGCTGCATTCTCTTCAGTTGTTTGGGTTGTGTTTGTCGATTATACAAGTATGTACTCTTTTTTTATGTTACCAAACATTTGTGAGTACGAGTATCTTCATGCTGATGTAGTTTTTAGTGTTTTGTTTTCTAATGTTTTCGGTTTTCTGTTTTCTGTTTTCATTGCTGACGTTATTATGACTGTGGCTACCGCTCAGCTGCTATATTTATTTTAATTTTGCTGCTCGTGTTTTTACTTGTTCCGTTTTCTTTTGCTTACGTCGCTGTATGCACATACATATGTATGTACATATGTAGTTGTATGCGTCGTTTGTGTCGTCGGCAAGCTCCAACACAGCACAGCACAGCATAACAGCTCTGAAAAAAACATATTGTAACAGCTCGCACACACTGTGGACGTTGAGCGGGGCATAGTGCAGCAATAAACGACGTAACAGAGCAACACCGAAAACCAACATTCACATTCGATGAATTCAGTCGTTGATAGTCAACTCTCGTGTACGGGTGATAAGTGTTGATTCGTTACCCGAACTCAGCAAAAAAAAAAAATAAAATAAAACTAAAAATCAAAGCTAAAAAAGCAAGCGTATTGTGTCATTCCGCGCCTTCAATTAAACAAAAATCCAGATCCGGAAAACATTAAAACCATTCAGAAGGCAATTTAATATACATACATATGTATAAAGTGACTAATCAGTCGACAATCAAAGTGGGATGTAAGCAAATCCCCAAAACACTCCATGAGTGAGAGTGACGGTGCATTTCTGTGTGTGGCTGTTGATAAGCACGAATGTAAATATTGTCGCGTATTGCCGGTCAAGCTAGACATGCCATCGGACACTAATTAAGTGTAATTGTGACACTCGTGCGGCACAACAACAAAATAAATTGAATGAAATACGTGCACACATACATACAAATATACGTTATCTTATAAGAACTCATTTGCCGGACGCTTGCAATGCTCGATGCGACGACATTCAAATTTGCTAATTCTTGGTTTTGTTATCGTAAAGAAACCGACGTGCATGTGTGCGTGTGTGTGTGAGTAGTGCAAAGTGCTGCTAGAAGTTTTGAAAATTGACTGACAAACGTTTTCAAATTCCACTTTTCGTCAAGTGCGTCAAACATAAATTGATTTGAAGCTGTTATTCATGCAAATCGCTGAAACTAAAGCCAAATCGCTATTATAAATTTGTTAAATTACCTTTACCATACAATAAAAACAACAACAAGCAATCGCAGGCAAACAAACGAGCGAAATATTTCCAATAACTGACGTCACACATACATACAAACACACACTACTTGTGTGCTAATAAAAAAAAAAAACGAAAAAAAAACAAAAACAAACAACAAACAAAAATATCAATAGCAATAACAAGCAGCGATAATTGTGCAAATAATCTTTGTGAACTTGAATAAAGTTTTGCTGCCTTGAGTGCACTTTTTGCTATTCCTTTTTTCTTCAAATACAATAATACTGAAATTATTTACAATTCCTTTCGTTGTAGTGTTGTGGCAAGTGCAATTTTTTGTTTGTTTTTGAGTTGACGTTGAGTGACGTCTGGCCGCTTGTCAGTTTTTTCGCTGCACGTAACAGTTTTTCAGCCAAAACTGTTGAGTAAACGCGCACGATAAGAAAATCGGTGGATTATGCTTAGGAATAAGTCGAAGAGACCACAGAGAACGCTTAAGACGAATCGAGTCGAGCATGTAGCGAGCGTTGTGAGTGAAGCCAAATATGCGGCCACCCCTTTGCCATGCGAATCCGTACAATTGTCATTCACGCTACAACAACAAAATATCAAAGAAGAACTGATAGAAAAGAATAACAAAAATATCGATACGAACTTTGGTGCAGAGCAACAGCAGCAGCAGCAGCAACAAAAACAACAAGCTATACAACAACAACATCAACAATCGCAAAAAACTCCAAAAAGTTTAAAGTTAATTATTGGCGCAGTTATCGCAAAATCACGCAAATTTGTTGTTGTGTCTCTAATTTTGCCACTCCTGGCAGGTGTTGCAAAGAAAATTGTATTAGGACCTGTTTCACGCTGGCACCGTTTCTCCTTCGGTTGAGTGCAGTTTGAGAACTTCAGTCAAACGCTGAAGATTTGTGCGTAAAACGCGTGTGACTAGAACACCCGGCACCCCAGCACAGGAAAGCGCAAGAGACTTAAATATTTGAAATAAAAACTTAAAAGTCAGTTAAAATTTTTACTGCGAAAGAAAAAAAACCTCTTACAAAAAATTTTGTGAGTGCCAGCGAAATTCACTGCAAATCAGACTAATAAAGATAATTAAAATTGTTAAAAAAAAAAAAATTAGCCACCAAAACTTTCGCTTATGAACACCGCTAAAAGCAATTTTCGAAATCGCACGCATATTTGGTGAATACTTTTCGTAAGATTGCAAGTGTAAGAGAGAGAGAGAAGAGGTAAATGCTGCGCGTTATGCAAAATCAGCTTTGACCACGAATTCCCTAAGAAGTTAAATGAAATAAATTACCGCAATTTAGTTGCCACCGCAAGGTGTTTAAAAAGATGAAATAAAAACTAAATTAACACGGAAATAAGCTGAAATGCGGCAAAAACAATAATTCGAAGCAGAAAAAGAGTAAACAACAAGTTGAACAACAACTCAAATTATCTACGCTTAACCACATACATACATACATACATACGCAGGTACAGGTGTATAGGTGTGCAAGTATTTATCGCAGTGCAGAAATAGTGGCAGAGCAGCGTTACTTCATACATAGCAACAAAAATAAAACTACACATTGAAGCGTTGTGCGCCGCGCCAAAAAACAAATGCAAAATAGCAACAAAACCCATTAGCTATGCATTGGTGGTGGTTGCCCATTCTATATCTTCATATATCGAGCTTCCGTTATATATTTTTGTTTAGACGAAAAATGCATGCTTTCTGTGTACTAAATTGTACGGTGCGCGCATTAATTAACTGAGGCCCGCAATCAACGTCCCAAAGTGCTAATAAATTGCAATTAAATTATAAACAAATCGAAATGACACCTAACAAAATTTGAAATTATCTCTCCTTTGTTATGTTAAATTTATTTTGCGTGCATTGAATACAAAAAAAAATAATAATAAAAAAAATTAATAAAAAAAAATGTATTAAAAAAATCGTATACACCCGAAAATTTTCGTTTAAAAGGTGGCTATTAAAGAAAAACCGTCAAAAGAAAAAGTGTAAAAAAAACTCGAAAAACCAAAAATTCAAAATATTAATGAGCTAATAAATTGCGGCATATCAAGAATGTGCAATAAGTAAAATTCCGTGCAGACAAGTGAAATTGTTAAAATTTTGGCATAATGAAAAAAAATTTAGAAAAAACATTGTCAACTATTTCTAAAAACAAAAGGCGTCTATAGCAATCGTGAATGAAATTAAATCTCTGTTTGCAACAAAACTGAAGACAATCATTGAATTTGTTGTTTTTTTTTTTGTTTTTTCTACAAAAGTGGCAACCCAATTCTCAAGTGCAACGCCTAATCTGTGCACCCATTTTTAAACCGCTAAAGCAAAATTTCCTCGAATAATTTCGAAAACTTGTTGCCACAATAGCCAAGTACTTGCAACCTGTCTTGCTTACACATTTTCTAATTTTATTTCTTTTCGCTTCCTTTACTATTCTTTTTGAACAAAAACAATGTCCACTGGTCGCCGTTTAGCCAAACGTTCAATTATTGGTACAAAAGTTTGTGCTCCTGGTCCGGACGGCCTTTGGTATTCTGGTGTTATACAGGACGTCAAAACACCACCAACTGCCACGGTCACTTCGTCGTCGCTCTTGGTGGACGCGAGTGACACAGCCGCATCCACTAATAATAACAACGGTACAAATCTTACCGCCGATACTAAGTATATAGTACGTTTCGATTTTAAGACACAAACAATGCAAGATTCTTTGGACACTTCACCATCATCGTCGTCCAAATCTTCCGTTTTAATGGAGGCACGTCGCGCAGTGAGTGCACACTTGAGTCCAGCTCAAGCTTTGCGTCGCAACGCAATGATTAAGGAATTTCGGGAGTCGGATTTAATTGGTCCGGGATTTCGTTCAATTTTGGGCATACAATTGCATCCGGGTCAACGTGTGTTTCTCACCCACAACGGACGTGAGACTTCGGGTGATGTCATGACTCACGATTTGGAAAGGGATGAGGTAGTTGTCAAGATTACCACCATCGGAATAGAGGTAAGTGCAGTTAGATACGTTTTGTTGTAGAGTACCGGCTGTAAGCTGAATAATAATACGGAACATTAGTATTTAAGCTGCTCTTTTTCGGTTTAGAGGAAAACATCAGAAGAATTTACATGAAAGGATGATCAAAGAGGGCACGAAAATTCAAATTGATTGGGTTGGTTGCTTGGTTAAAGTGGTTATTCTTCCGGAACCCAACTAGCGCTTCCGCACTCTTTTGTTGCCACATCCTCGTTATCAACCTGTTTAATAGTAATTTACAGCAAGACTATATCCAGTCTGTGCGGTTTAAGAACCTTATTAGGTTGTTGTCGTCTAAGCCAGACAGTTAGTTGTTCGAGTCTCTCGAACAGCAGTTGGCTCAGGGTTACCATTCTGCCCTTCCATAGGGCAGGGCATTCACAGAGGAAATGGAAGATTGTTTCCTCTTTTTTTGTCGGTTGCTTACAACTGTGACAGTATGTGTTGTGAGGGATGCCCATTTTGGCTGCTTGTTCTCCGATAGACCAAAACCCAGTTATGACCGCCGTTAGTCTCCAGGCGTCCCCTCGTTTCATGCTTATAAATGTCGACGTTTGCTTAAAGTTGTAGGTAGGCCATAACGTTCTGCTAATTTTGCATTTCGTCTGGTCTTTCCTTCTACAATCCGCGATTCGGAGGTATTTTAGAGAAATTATATCCTTGACTGCACCTAAGGTGTGAATACGGATTCTGCAAGAGCGTTATTCATGACAGATCCCCCTCTTGCCAGTTTATCTGCTTTTTCGTTACCTTCGATGTGCTGATGTCCCGGGACTCAGGTAAAAGTAACTTTATGGTTTTCACTCAAGGTCGAAAGGCTATTCCTACTTTGTTCCACCACTTTAGAGGTTGTTGTAGACGAACCCAGTACCTGGATTGAAGCTTGGCTATCCGAAAGAATAGCGATATTGCCCCTAAAAGGGAAATCTGCTATTAGTAGCCTACAAGCTTCCCCAATTGCAAGTACTTCCACCTGGAAGACACAATTTCAGGTCTGTGCGAATATATGAGTATACCAACTCCAACACTACAATCCATTTTAATGCCATCTGTATAGATTGTAGTGCCGAAGTTGTGTAGAGAGAATCCCTTATTCCATACTTCCTTATGAGAAAAGATAGTGGCAAAATTCCTATTGATATAGTCAGTCCTCTCCGAGGTTGACTGAGTTTGTCGCAATAATAGACTTGCGTGACCATACGGTTTTTCTTTCCAGTGACCCACTTCATTTAACATAAATGCACTCATTGTTGCTGTCTTCTTTATAAGTAGGTCTATTGGAATAACGTGTGTCAGTGCATTGTCTCTAGGAATCCGTGATCTGAATGCACCGACCGTTATTGCGCCGGCCGATCTTTGTATTCTGCCGAGTAATTTGGTATTGTACTCTCTCCCTAAAGCTTTCCACCAATCTACCGAACTATACGATTAAATAGGTCGTATAACCGCCTTATACAACCATAATGTATACTTGGGATGAATACCCCATCTTCTTCCAAGCATACGTTTACAGACATATAAAGCAATTTCTGCCTTCCTTACCCGTTTTTCGACGCTTAAATTCCAGCTAAGTTTGGAGTTCAGAATTTCAGTACTTGGCACTGGGTGAAAGTGAAAGAGTTTGCCCGTTGATATTTGTTAGGGTAAAAGTTGGTACCTTCTACCTGGTGGTAAAAAGCACAAGTTCTATTTTACGCGGGTGTAAACTTAGGCCACAGCCTGTGGCCCAAGAGTTAAGCTCGCCTAACGGTAAAGGTAAACTTTATTATTTTTGTGTAGAACCATTCATGACATTTACTTTTTAAAGATAATTCCTTTCAAATGTTGCCCGGAACTGCGCCGTAATTCGGTGAGCCGTAAACAACACTTTTGAATCACCTTCTGGAGGACTTCGGGCGATATCTCGTGAATATCTTTAGTAAACTTGGTTTCTAATGCCTCAATTGAAGCTGGTTTATCCACAAAGCATATAGACTTTACATAGTTGCTCAAATAAAAGTCCAAAGATGTGATATCACACGATCTTGGTGGCCAATCCGCTAGTTCGAGACGAGAGATAAATTTCTCACCGAAACGACGACGCAGGTCGCACCAAACGGTTGTTTTCAGTGGATGTAATGGCTGCTCTCGAATGGCTTCGGGTTGCTCTTCAGCACTTATACGGCAATTTTGCTTATTGACGTAGCCTTCAAGCCAAAAATGTCAGATTGTGTTTTGTGAGGAGATTTTTCATTTCAGAAATACGAAAGAAACAAAACCCGTTTGCTATCATATAATGTTCACGCACGGTGAGTCGAAGAAGAAGAATTTACCGAACCGTAAATGCATTGAAAATCTTCTATCTACAGAAATCTCAAAATATGAATACGCTTTTGCCATTTTACAAATATTCGCTGCTTGCCAGAAATATAATTTATTTATTTATTTAATATATGGAAAATAACAATAAATTATTATTTTACAATAAAAGGAGCACCAGCTGCCTTATGGCTTATGGCTGACAAAAACAATTTAATTTATAATGCAATTTAATTTTATTACATGAAAGTTGTTCATTTCGTTTTTATGTTTCTTTCTTTTGATTTTTCGCTCACTTTTTTTCACTTTTGTCCCTATTTTGTGTGTGTACCCAGAGGGAGGAAGGCAGCGCGAGTCGTCGCATTGCTTTGCAATTTATGCCATGCAAGGTTGAGATTATTGTAGGAGCTGTGCAGGTTCTCAATTCACGGACTTTTCCCTTACTTTACTCATTTTCCACTTCTTGCTCTTGGCTTTTGATGCACGTACATGTCTGCATCTGTGGTTGTGTCTGTGTCTGTGTCTGTAGCGGTGGCAAGTTCGAGGTATATACTCGCATTGGGTAAGTGTGTCAAGGTTAAGCACATACCGGAGGGTGGCGCATGCGAAGGAGAGCTTGAGAGGAGGCCAAAGGCGAAAACAAACCCCAATGACAAGGGCCATAGCCAAGCGTCTGCGAGTTAGTATACATTATTTTTGGTACATTTTATTTCGTTATTGCAGTCTTTTTCTAGTTAGAACAGTTGATTTTTGTGCCTATTATTTTTATTTGATCTATCAATGCATTTATTATTCGTGTCTATACGCAGGAATAGAAAATGTAGAAGTGTATCCAGAAAGAGAAAGTATATTGTGGGCCCGCGACTGGTTGATGGAGCTAACTGTGAAGCGAGGAGTGCTTTAGTTTTGATCATTTAATAAAATAAAAAAATAAATAATTGGCGCGTACACTTCTATTAGGTGTTTGGCCGAGTTCCTCCTCCTATTTGTGGTGTGCGTCTTGATGTTGTTCCACAAATGGAGGAATCTACAGTTTCAAGCCGACTCCGAACGGCAGATATTTTTATGAGGAGCTTTTTTATGGCAGAAATACACTCGGAGGTTTGCCATTGCCTGCCGAGGGGCGACCGCTATTAGAAAAATGTTTTTTTTTATTAATTTTGCTTTCACCGAGATTCGAACCAACGACCTCTCTGTGAATTCCGAATGGTAATCAAGCACTAACCCAGCTACGGCGGCCGCTTTAATGCTTGAGTAAAATGGATATGCTCAATTTTAGTTTTTTATTAATTTAAATAAATAAAATTTAAAATTACCAAGAAAAACATGGTACAAAAATATCCAATATTTCAGGTGGTTTTTGTTGATTTTTTTTTGGCGTTATTAGACATCCTGTAAGTGGTGCTTTAGTTTTGGCCAATTCTGTATATCTATATAATTGGCTGCTACTTCTTTTTTTGGGTCTGTGGCAGATACTAAATGGGTAGTGGCCTGTACTAAAATGTTGGTTATGTTGGACTGCCTGCTGAGTTGAATATTCCACCTTTTTGCACCGCTAAAAAGCCATACAGACAATTTTCAAAAAATTTGCAGAATAGTGTCCATACAAAAAAAATCGTTAATTTATTTTGTTCTTGTTTTTGTTTAGTTATGGGAAGTAGAAAATATTTAGTGAAAAATCATAAATTCAAATTTTACACAAGTAGCCAGTTTTAGCTGTCACGGCTTGACTTGGACTGTATATTAGTAAAAGTTTTATTAATTGACCCACTTTTTTAAAAAAAAAAAAAATTTAAAAAAAACCATTGAATTAAAATTTTAAAAAAGTGGACGTACAAGAAAAAATTTTTGAAATCGGATATCTCGAAAACGGTTAAGTTTTAGGCATCACCAAATTAGTCAGAAATTACCTTAAGTATCCTGGCAACTACAACTGATGGTCGGTCTTTTTTTTTGTCCTTGTTCACTCCTCTCGGGAGCATAGGACCTCGACAAGACTCAGTCTTGCGTTGGTTTCGTTAATCTATTTTGATTTCTGACAGGGATTAGCCCGCCGCTACCCATCTGTCGTTGCCTAGGAACAATGTCTTCTTACTGCTTTGAGCGCCATCTGTGTTTCACATTTTTCTGGCAGAAGGATCGCTCAGATGGTTGAGGACTTCGCTAAATTTGGTGTGTCTGCGCTAATATCGCGATTGCTCGCTTCCCCTTGCTGGCGCCCCTGATGCATTGTGTAACTGTGTGGTTTTCTTTGTTTTTTACTTAGTTTAACAGCCACAATGCAAATAATGCTCGGACTATTGTGCGGGAGTAAGCACGGAAAGGATAAGGTTTTGGGGTTCTAGAAAGAGGTAAATTTTTGGAAAAGTGCGAGGACCGTGCTTTACGTGGGTCGGTCTTAGCCGCTACAAAAATATTGCGCCAATCGCCTCTGCATTGCGCGCGTTCACCCCAATTAAAAACACCAATGGTGGTCAGGTCCTCGTTGACTTGGTATTTCCAACGTAGATGAGGTCGTCCTTTTTGGCGAGTTTCATCAGTACATTTCGAAAAGAGCACTTTCTTTGGTGGAGCGTTATTGTCCATTCACTCAACGTGTCCTAGCCAGCGCAGCCGCTAAATTTTAATGCGCTTCACTACGTCGATGTCGGCGTACAACTGGTGGTTCCACCTTTTTTGGTATGCATCATTCACGCAAATTGGACTATAGATCTTGCGAAAAATGTTTCGCTCAAAGCTCATGATAACCGCACATCGGTGTTAGTTAGTGTTCAGGACTCAGCGCCATACAGTAAGACCAGGAGGATCAGTGATTGATAAAGCTTTTTTTTGTGCATCAAAAAAGGACTCTGCTTTTCAATTGACTTTCCAGCCCAAATTGGCACCTATTGGCAAGAGTTATTTTTCGCTGGATCTCTTGGCTGTCGTTGCTGTTGGTATTAATGCTGGATCTTAGGCAGAAAAAATCATTGACTACTTCGAACTCGTTATTGACAAGTGCAACCTGCTCTCCAATAAGCGTAGACTTGTTGGTTGTTGACACAAGGCACTTTGTTTTGCTTTCGTTTACCGCTAGACCCAGAGTTGGAGACGACGGAAACATCAAAAGAGAATTCGGAAAGTTGAATCAACAAAAGTATCCCTGTTCGAACGCGGTGTAATGAAACACTCTTGAAAGAGAGTTGACAGCGTTGAAAATAGTGAGTTATACCAGTTTTATGAGGTAGAATTTTTCTAGCTAGCGGCGATTCTGATTCGTTATCTTTGACTCGTTGCTTTCACCTACGAAGTTTTCGTCAAGTGAGCAGTGCCCAGAGGCAGCGAGTAAAGGAGTGTCGAAGACGCCTATAATAGACTAGTCGCATGAAGCTCACTTTCAGACTGATCGTATTTAATTCTTCCAAGCAGTAAATGTCCCATGTGAAACAATCTGGATTGTATTTCATTCAATAACGGGTGAAGATGAGGCCATGCCAAATTGCTTTTTTTTATGAATAAATTAAGAATTTTAGGTGTTAGAAATTTTCAAATACGGTTTTGTGCACTTTTCATCTGGATCTATAACCTCTACTAGTAAGGAAATATTTTTCAGATTTTTGAGAAAAAAAAACCTTATTTGTCGGTAAAAAAAAATCGAAATTAAAAAAAAAAACTTCTTCCATCAGCTACTTTTTTTTGATTTTTTCATTCGATGATTCATTTTGCGCCACCTTGTACCTTTGAAATTTAACTCTTCTTCGATTTATTCATTCGATGATTAATTTCGCGCCTCTTGTACCTTTGAAATTTAACCTTTCTTCGATTTTTTCATTCGATTATTAATTTTGCACCAGTTTGTACCTTTGAAATTAAGCTCTTTTTCGATTTTTTCACTCGATGATTAATTTTGCGCCATCTTGTACCTTTGAAATTTAACTTTATTTAGGTTTTTCCATTCTATGATTAATTTTGCGCCACCTTGTAGAACTCACACCAAATTGTTAATTGGGATAAAATGTCATCAAAAAGCATTCCTCACCATTGCCGAACCACAAGCATATTGTTGCTATTGTTTTTGCAGTCAAAAAATCATTTCTGTTTTGATATTGTTTGACTGTGGCGCGTTTTTTTTGTGTTTTTTTGTTCAACTTGTTTTTGGTTTAATTTTATGTGCGTGTGTGAGTTAAACTCTACAAATTATTTTAGCTGCTGACACAACATTATACTGTTAGCTTTTAGTTTTATTCTTATTTCTACCTATTTTTGTTATTATTTGTGCTCATTTGAAGGCGTGCTTTGTATGTAAATCGTCGAGCCACAAAACAGCGCCGTCCTCGTTTTCGTTGCCTACACGTGAGCTACACATGCTTTCGAATAGCATTTTTTTTCATTCTCTTTTGCATTCGACTCACCTCCAATTTTTTGGTTTAGTTACAGAGCAAGAACACTAAGCTGCGAGCGGCGTAAAACTTTTAGACGCACGTTTTTGAATACATACAAACATATGTGTGTGTATGTGTGTACACGAAATATTTCAACAAAAGTGGAGGTCGCTTTTGAACAGAAACAAAACCAAAGCAGAAAGCAAAACGAAAACGAAAACAAGAACTGAAATAAAGTACAGCCCGTGGGCGAAGTTCAAATAATCGAGTTTGGTTCGTTTATGTCGATGAATGAATACCTACATAAACATATAACTGTAGTTATACAGTTACTTATACCTTCATATGTACCTGCAGATGTAAATGTGTATGTGTGTGTGAACCTTCACAATTTTCCAAAAAATTGCATTAAATTTTCAAAAAGAAAAACCACAAAAAAAGTTCTCAGAAAAGCTGCATTGTTTAACTCAAAACCTAATTGAAATTAATTGAAACTATTTGACTTTATCCGCCACTCATCGAGTTGCAGGCTTTCTTGCATATGCGGTCTGCTTTTAGGGGTTGAGACTTATGCATATCTCGCAAGCAATTCTACCGTACAAAAGTGGCACGTGGGAGCCCTTCACCTGATCTATGCATTCGTTTCTTTGCAGCCGCTCGTTATTTCCGATTAAAAAAGATCACTGAAAGCCTGTAAACATTTTTGTGCTAATTAAATGCCTGTCCATCTCGCCGCTCGTTCTGTTAGTTTTTATTTATTTATTTATTATCTTTTACGCAATTCGTGTTTTTCGCTTTCTGAACTCGTTTCGTTAGTGTTATCATGGCCAACTAAAAATAATAGACGCCAAATGTGCGAGTACATATCTCCACACCTACATAAGTGTGCGCGTATTTGTCTTCTTTCTGTTTCACTAAAATAAAAGCGACCAGAAGTATTTCGTCACATATGTATACATACATACATACATATGTAGATGTGTACATAGAAGTCGCAAAAATACATATTAACACAAATTCAACTAAGATACGAGATTTGAAAAAATTAAAAAAATTTTCATCGAAAGTTTTCAACTTTATAGTCAGCCTTTCAGACAAATTCTGGGTACGCAATTGTGTAGCCCATTCAATTTGGGTATAAAATTGAGCCAGTTTGAAGTGGTCGAAATTCGCGTTGTTATAACGCTGGCGGTCGATGAAGTTACTATCGTCTTTTTCTGAGAATAGGACACTGTCTTACTTACTTTTTTGATCCGAAATACGCGCTGAGCTTCAAAAATAAAAGCATATTTATATATTTTTATTTAATATTTATTCGACACAGAATACAGAAATTTAAATTTATTCAATTACAATCATGTCATCTTCTTCTGGTCATAAATGAAATTCTGAATTATATGCTGATTTTCTTCCAAATCCATTTCCTGTGGAATCATTAGTCCGAATCTCTCATGTCTTGCGATATAGCTATCGTTAAATGAATACTTTTTGTGTAAGTAGCCTATCAGTTGTTTTGTCCCATGAGTTTTTTACCCAATTCACAACTTCTTGTAAGCCTGGTTTTACAAAATTACCTCGATAATTTCTCACCATTCTGTTTTCAATACATTCATTGATTTCCAATCCGCAAATGATCCTTGAATGGCTTGTTTATTGCAATGTCAATGGAGGTAACCAGTCATTCCTGTCGGAATCATTATTTGATCAAACTTCCTCTCAGCAAGAAAGTTTTTCATGCCTTTAACTTTTTTATAACTGCTTGGGTGCACCAGGCTTTTACACTCTCAATGACATAAATTCCTGAAGCACGATGAATGTGGTCTTTTTTACGCCAAAATATAGGTAACACGTGACCTATCGTAACCGGTAGAAGGAACGTAAATTGACGCAGAAGCCTTATGCCGTTTGAGCTCCTTAGCCTAGGAATACCGCGGTCTCATCCATAGCAATTATGTTGGAGAGTTGATATTTCCCAAAATCGATGCCATCAACAAAAAGCTTAGACGCAACTTAAAAACTTTTATTGATCTCCTTAGAGACAGTTCATATGGTTTAACGGAGTTGGCCAACCAGTGTAACGATGCTTCTTCTGTGGATATATCAAATTCAATTGTTGTTTCAAGGGCAAATTTTGTAACATCAGCTCTGCGATAGACGACGGAGTCCCAACAGGGATATCTCGACTGAGCCCCCATCTAGCACGGAAATTAAAACCGCAATCTTCTTCTTCTTAATTGGCGCTATAACCGCATACGGCATTTTGGTCGAGTTAAACAAAGCGCGCCAGTCGTTTCTTTCTCGTGCTAACCGGCGCCAATTGAACACACCAAGTGAAGCCAAGTCCTTCTCCACCTGATCTTTCCAACGCAAAGGAGGCCTTCCTCTTCCTCTACTTCCACCAGCTGGTACCGCATCGAATACTTTCAGAGCCGGAGCATTTTTTGTATCCATTCGGACGACATGACCCAGCCAACGTAGCCGCTGGATCTTTATTCGCTGCGCTATGTCTATGGCGTCGTAAAGCTCATACAGCTCATCGGTTCATCGTCTGCGATATTCGTCGTTGCCAACGTGCAAAGGTCCAAAAATCTTGCGCAGAATCTTTCTCTCAAACACTCCAAGTGTCGCTTCATCGTATGTTGTCATCGTCCACGCTTCTGCGCCATACGCTAGGACGGGCATGATGAGAGCCTTGTAGAGTGTTAGTTTTGTTCGTCGAGAGAGGTCTTTACTACTCAATTGCCTACTTAGTCCAAAGTAGCACTTGTTGGCAAGAGAGATTCTACGTAGGATTTAAAGGCTGAAATTGTTATCGGTGTTAATGCTGGTTCCTAAATACACGAAGTCTTTTACAACCTCAAAATTATAGCTGTCAACAGTGACGTGGGTGCCCATATGCGAGTGCGCCGACTGTTTGTTTGAAGACAGGAGGTACTTCGTTTTGTCCTCGTTCACCACCAGACCCAACCGCAATCCACAAGCTTAAAAACAACAAAGCTGCTGGCTCGGATGGTATACCACCTGAGTTATTAAAATTCGGTGCTGATGAAATAACCCCACTACTCCGTCCCCTCTTACTTCAAATATGGTCAACAAACACCATCGCGATCGACTGGAAAAAGGGCATAATAATATCAATTCAGGCGCGCAATTTGGTCTTCCTTCAGGACTAATAGAGTACCGGAAAAAATCGTCACCATCATTCAAGTGTGCAGTGTACTCTTCAAAGGCAAAAAGAGCGAGTTGTTCAGTATTCACAATGGTGAGCGTCAAGGTTGTGTGTTGTCGCCGCTGCTGTTTATCACTGTACTTGATGACATTATAAGAAAAACAAATATCGATATTCCAACGGGCACTCATTAGCGCCCATATCAGAAGCTCTGCGATCGGAATTAAGCCGAAGATAGATGCTTTTTGACACACAAATTGTCTGAAGCACACGCTAAACTTACTGCCTTAATAAGATATGCAAGCCAAGTTGGATCGCGAGTCAACTTCAAAACAACGAAGCTTATACGTATCGAAACTCCAATCCAGGACGCACTGACGCTTGAAGTGGGTGGCACGCTGGTTACAATTGAGGACATCGAAAACTTCTGCTACCTTGGCAGCATAGTGTCAAAAAACTGTGGAGCGGAAGCTGATGTAAGTTCCCGCATAAACAAAGCTCGCCACGCTTTCAACAGGACGAATCGAATCTGGTCATCAAGACATATCAGCACAAAAACAAAATTGCGAATTTCCAATACAAGCATCAAACCAGTGTTACTTTATGCGTGCGAAACATGGAAAGTCACAGATACCATATGCAATAGCCTACAAACATTTATCAACAGAAGTCTGCGCATTATTCACCGCATATTTTGGCCAAGAGTTATCACCAACGAAAATCTTTTAAATATTTCAATGTGCAAGCCCAACGCAGCTGATATCAAAGAAAGGAAATGGCGTTGGATTGGGCACACCTTACGCAAAGAAGACAATGACATCGCGAAGATGGCCCTAGAATGGAATCCACAAGGCTCCAGAAGAAGAGGGACGACCACGAACAACTTGGATGCGATCAACACACGCGGAATACCAATCAAGATGCTCCTGGCATGAAATTCGAAAAATTGCACAAAATCGCTCACGTTGGTCTGAGTTTGTTTCCGCCCTATGCTCTGTTTAAGGGCGGTATTTCTTCATATAACTATGTAAATAATTTCATGTACAAACTATTTATTGTTAATTTGGCAAGAGATATCAAGGAATAAATAAATAATAATGCAAAATCATTCACTTTATTTTTAAATAAAATTACTTATGAGGAAATAATCACACTTAAAGCGTTTTTCAATAGGTGCGCTTCAACTTTTTTCCGATAGGGAGGGCGAACGACGCAATATTTTTTATTTTTCGCTTGTCATATGTAAACTTCATTAGTATACATTTTATCATGGAACGCTACACACTTGAGCAACGCTTGCAAATCATTGAATTTTATTATAAAAATGCGTGTTCTGTTAAGAAAGTTTAAAGTCGAAAAATCATCTTCAGTGATGAAGCTCACTTTTGGCTCAATGGCTTTGTCAACAAGCAAAATATGCGTTACTGGGCAGAAAGCAATCCACACGTGATTCATGGGGCACCGTTGCATCCCGAAAAAATCACTGTTTGGTGCGGTTTACATGCCGGCGGCGTAATTGGGCCATATTTTTTCGTGGACGAGAACGATCGCCACGTTACTGTGAATGGAAATCGATACCGCGACATGATAAACGATTATTTTTGGCCGCAATTGAATGGTATGGACTTAGACGACATGTGGTTTCAACAGGACGGGGCCACAAGCCACACAGCACACACTCCAATTGATTTGTTGAAGAGTAAGTTCGATGAGCGCATTATTTACAGAAATGAACCGGTCGAATGGCCGCCGCGCTCGTGTGATTTGACGCCTCTAGACTATTTTCTTTGCGGTTATGTGAAGTCATTGGTCTACAGTAACAAGCCGGCGACGATTTGTGAGCTCAGAGCCAATATTGAACGCGAAATTGCTGGAATTTCGGCCGATTTATGTAAAAGAGTGGTCGAAAATTGGGTTCAACGATTGGACTTCGTAAAACGTGCACGCGGTGGTTATGCAAAAGAAATCGAATTTCATACTTAAATGTATATGTATGTTCAAACTCGATAATAAAAAAAAATTAGTTAAAAAAGTCAAACCGTTTGTGTTTTATTAAAAAAAAAAAGTTGAAGCGCTCTTACTGAAAAACGCTTTACAAGACTGAAATGAATGGACGTTGTATACCTGCACTGTCGCTCACTGTAGACTGCTGCATTATGTTGTATTTGTAAGATAAATTCCAAGAATAAATTTAAAACGAACTGTAGAGGTAAACAATTAATTTCTCGGAATATTTTGATTCAAATATTTCTCTGACATACGAGTAGTAGGAAAACTAAGCATATTATTACTTATACTTAATGAATCAACATTAACGAATTCTTTAACGAATTTATAACGAATTATTTTTGTCACTTTATTTTAACTAGGGACTATTTTTGGGGGATGTCTTATTTTACAAAAAGTTCCGAAAATCACAATAGAGCTTATTTTCGGAAAAAGACGGTATACAAGGTGGCGCAAAATTAATCATCCAATTTTGTTTTTGAAAAACTTCTTTACTAAATAAAAATATATTATTTTGAGTGATGGAAATCTTTATTTTGACCTCTACGCACTCCATGGCTTGTCTGTTTGTAAGCTGCAACTGCCTGGTTCACATGATTGACGTACGACGCCATTTGCAAAAATTATAAATCTCCCGATAGGGAAAACTTTGAAAAGCCCTATACTAAACTAATTATTCACTTATTTACACTTTTAACAAAAAAAAGAGTCTGAACAGCAATTTTTACCCAAGAATGATAGAAAGAAGATTGCGCCCATCAGAGAGTGCGCGACGTCACGTTTTTCCAAGTTGTGCAGTATTGCCAACCATTTGCTCTTCGCAATTAATTTAGTGCCTTTTTATACCGAAATTGCGAAAATTTTGAAGTTTCGTATTTGTTTCTTTTTTTTTAATTTAAAGCTACCGAAACTTTAAGTTAAAAAAAACTGTATTATTATACATAAGAAGGTTAAAAAAGGCCACTCTGGGAAGATTTTAGTGCTAATGAAAATTAGTTGGTTCTTATAAAATTTGATATTTTGAAAGCGTGAATTTAATTTTTTGCTCCTTTTAAGGTTATGCAAGAATATTAAACGTCCCTCTCTGAACTCTTCTTAAGATTGAAAACCTTTTTACACATTTTAAAAAGAGTTTGAATTTACGGAATATGCGGATTAAAACCATAGAGGTGTAATCGTTTCTTCCGGCCATCAATCCTTAGTGGGGCATAGGGCATCATGAGGTGTATTCATAGTAAAAATAAGCAAAAAAATACCAGAATATACTAAATAAAAAATAGTTTAAAAAAACTAAAAAACACGCTTTTATTGCTAATCGAACTAAAAAGTAGAAAATAAATTTTAATGACAAAGGGACCTATAATGAAGTAATAGCAAATCGAACGATCAGTCATAGTCAACTACCTCAGAACAGAATTATAACAAAAATTAAGATACAAATAGAGTAATTCAAATTAGAGTTAAAAGCGTGGGATGCTTGATATAGTAAATATTACAATCATTCTATTGGCAACTACCTATCTACAGAGGGTTATGAAAGTGAAGCAAAATGCAACTATTTTTTATTTTCTACTTTTTAGTTCGATTAGCAATAAAAGCGAGTTTTTTATTTTTTTTATTTATTTTTTTATTTTTAGTATATGTAGGTGTTTACGAGTAATATACTATTACACAACCGCACACTAAATACTAACCTCAATGGTGGTGTGGAAACTAAAAATTCCCAATTTTTATTTAAAAAAATACCCAATTCATGTTTCTACCGGTGTGGCAATATTGGCAAATGTTATAAAAAATGCACATTTTTCAGCGATCTCACGAGAAAAAGAGTTTCCCATCTAGTCATCTATGTTGTGCATTCCAAGTCGATCAGATTTTTAAAAGCCAGTGAAAATTAAGCTCAAAGATTCCGTTACATTCATTCCTACATACAACGCGAGCTAATAAAAGTGTGTTAAAAACCCATAACGACATTTTAACAAGAGTACCTTACTTGGTTACATAACCGGAAATATAGCAAATAAGTCGTTCCCTTAACAAGAAAGTTTTTTTTAACAAAAAAAAAACATAAATTAAATTGTACACATCCACAACACATTTATTTAAAAAAAAAAACGCACATTCTAAAGACAATCTGTCACGCATACAAAGTTCTTTAAGTGATTCAACAAAAATTTGGTGTTTTATTTTCTTTAAATGGGCATTTTAGTGCGTTTTTATACCCAAAGCTAGGCAACACTGCAGTAGCGAGAGAGAGATTTGACTGCCGAAAGTAGAAGAACATCAACAACACCTGCAATCGCGGGCAATGCTACCAGATGTTAAAAAAAGGAAATCTAAATAAAACTTAATGAATTATTTAACTAATTATTAAAAAATGTATATTTTACAAAATTATAAACATTACTTTTTAACTAGAACAGGCTAGAAAAATGTCTTGAAGAAAGAACTAAAACTCCGAGACTAAATCCGAGACAAAATAAAAATGCTAAGTCAAGTTACGAAAATGGTAATCTGGCCATACTGGTGCTAAAACCACGTAACTCATTACCAAATTCGCTGAGAGGAAAGTAACGGGACCACGATAGGCGCCATCTCATTATTCTTTCCATCATGCTTGTTACCTGCTCAATGCGAATTATACTTCGTTGGAAAATTCAAAATTTTTAAAAGTATTGTGCAATTATTCTCGTTTTTTTCTCTTATGCTTTCGTGTTTTTATTTCGATTACTTTCAATTTATTTGCCCCTATATGGATGTGTCTTTATGAATGAGCTTAATTAAAAAGCCATAACTTTTATTTCTTTAAGGCTTCCAAACACTTGACGACATTTCAAGTTCCACTTTATTACTCACTTGTTTTTTTTATAAAGTGCGAGTTTTTTTATGTAATTCATGTGCATTAATTAACAAACATAAAGGCGCGTGTTTGTGCCTGCATTTTTATATATACACAAGTTAAAGCGTGTTCATCTTCGAAATATAAAGGGTTTGTCGACAGTGACTTCTTGGTTAATTTAATTTTTATAATTATTTAATTATAATTTTATAATTTTTCATCACATATTTTTTATCTCGCTATGCCCCAGTACATCAAAAAATTAGCTTTCTTCGATTTAAATTTTCTTTTTTTCAAATTGGTAGGGACGAGTGTGCTTCAGCAGAAGTATCTCTTGTCCAAGTATCTAACCAAAACTATCCAATTGGTCCTGTACCGCTATTGTAAGGCTAATACTAACATATGCGGCACTAGTCTGGTGGCCCGCAACAGAAAATAAATACAACCAAACCAAGTTGAACAGTCCTACTGAAGTGCTCAATGTACTAACTCATCTATTACCATTAGACTTACATATAAAAACAATCGCTACTCACAGCGCGGGGAGACTCAGAGACATAGGAAGCTGGACAACAAGGTCGTACGGTCACAGCAAGATCCTCCTACAGGGACCCTCGCTGTTCAAAAACGGATCAGACTACACAGCCCCCGACCTTTACTTCAAGAAAGACTTTACGATACGTTTTCCACCTAGAGCCGAATGGGACAAAGGGGAGGTGATTGGAAGATACGATATTGAAATCTACACCGACGGTTCTAAGATGAACTGTGGTGTGGGAGCTGGCTTCCATTCGGAGCCACTCAACCTATCTCAGTCAATTAGACGATCAGAGAAGTATGCAAGTCACTAAAACCCTACAAGGAAGTTGGTGCAAGAGTAGCAGCTATCTTTTCAGACAGTCAAGCAGCTATCAAGGTCTTAGACTCCAACTCCATTTCATCCAAACTAGTCTTACAGTGTAGAGAGGAACTAGAATTACTTAGTCATTTGCTTAAAATTACTCTTATATGCGTTCCCGGTCATAGGAACATACGGGGTAATGAGATAGCGGATGAGCTAGCAAGAAAAGGTTCGACACTAGACATAGCAGAGGTGGTGGCAGTGTCAACTCCACTCCATTGCTTCACACTATCATGCTTTAGCCGAAAGAAGATGAAAGCACTACAACCAAAAACACATGGCCGTCGTAGAAAATCCAAAGGACGAATCACCTGTTAGGATGTTCTCGACCAAACATCTCACGCACCACTGCAACCCTTACACGTCATTGGAAAGTAGGGGATCACGCAGCCAGACTCAACGTCCCCTTCAATCCCATATGCAGAAGCTGTCAAGCGGAAGGGGTGAAGGAAAGTCTTTTCCACTATTTATGTGAATGTCCGGGCTAGCTAGAACACGACTTCGCTCCTTCGGTAAGCAAATTAATGAGATCTCAGACATCGAGATAAAGAATTTGCTGCTATACTTGGACCTATATGGATCTGACGTAGAAGCAAACAAAAAAAAACATCATCACACGAGGACAGTGAGCATATCACCGGTCGCCTTCGTCTGGCTCATCTAAAGGTAGACCCAGGAAACATGTCAGTGTTACGCAGGTCTCACGGTGAAGCTGGAGCTCTTTATCTGCTGTAGGTGGTGGTTGGACTCCGATTGCGGCATTCGGTGGTCAGGAGCTTAAGAAGGTGGTAACGGTATCCCGGTGAATGTCGTTTAATGTCTGTCTAAACACTGTCTGGTCCAGTAAATGTCTGTTAGTTTTCCTGGATCTCGTCGGGGTAGTTTAATAGGTGTCTCCTGACGTGCTTGGGAGGCATATCTGGCTCAAGCAGGTGTCTACAAGGGTGAAATCTACGGTAGTACCCTAACAGGAACTGCTTGCTGAGCAGTTTATTGTCCTCCATTACAGGTAGCATCGGTGCCTCATTGTGAAGGTGTTGAAGCGGGGACATCAGGAGGCAACCCGTCGCTCTCCGAATGGCATTGTTTTGGTATGTGTGGAGCTTTATCCACCCAAAATTATTACACCCAAAATTTTGGGATTGTTTACAGTCGGAATTGGTGTGTCATCGACTTTTACATTGAGTTGAAGTTTGACCTCCTTTGTCCAGGTGGTAAAGGCGGTCGCCGAGGACTTAGTGGGGGAAAGTTAGAGATTCCTCGCAGTGAAAAAGCGAAAAAGGTCGGTGAGGTAGATGTTCACTTTGGAGCACAGGCCTTCAATGTCGTTGCCCGGCACCATTATCGTGCAGTCGTCAGCGTATGTGACCAGGGAGACTCCCTCTGGTGGATGGGGAAGTCGGTTCAACATTACCGGAATGATTTGGGATTTTTCCCGACCAAGGGCTTCCGCCCCAGTAAACTAGCCCTGTGGGTGCTTCGTTTCTATTGGCGGTGTTGCTATGGCCAAATTAGAATTTTTGTGATAACATTAAAAATAATAGGAAAAAATGCAAAATAATAACATTGGCTTGGAAAATTTACAATAGCAAATATTTTTTACATATTTCTGGGCTATAAAAATGCTTTTTATTGAGAAATACCTGAATTTTTAGGTAATTTTTTGACAACCCGTTGAGGGTGTTTTAGTTATGGGTCTGCGCAATGGTAGAAAGTGAGATACACGAAAAACTTAAGGGGGCCCGGTGGTCTAGAGCTCGAAAATTTAGGGTATTTCAGCAATTTTTTTAGAATAAAAAAGTGAAAAACGATATTTAAATTTTTTAGATATTTTATTTAACTTCTTGACATGAAAGAAAAAAATGTTGAGTTTATTTTAATAAATTAAAAAATGGCGCTAAAGTTGATCCTCCCTAAAAATTGGACCTGGACGGTGTTGTCCATTTGGCTGAAACACAAAAACAGGGAAATTATTAATCAGTATGACTGTAGCTATGTTCCGTACTAGAATAAAAAAAGGAAACAAAAATTGACAAAATTGCGCGGTTTTGAATTTGACACTCTAAAAATCGTTTTTTGGTTTTTTTTCAGTTTTTTAATCAGAAAAATACGAAATAATTCAAATAACAATATGATTCTACTACGGGCGATAGCCATTGATGTTGTTAAAAACGTATTAAAATTTCAAACGATTCGGTTGAATAGTTTTTTTTGTTTGTTTTTTGACATCACCAGGCCGAAAAAAGTAGTTTTGAGATAATTGAGTTTAAAGTTTTGTGAGTGGATATTTTCCATTGATGCCGCCGCGTGACGAATCTCACTACTCCTGCTAAAACGACTGTAGAATCGAAATTACTGGGAATATCCTTCGGAAAATTTCACAGTGTATTCTTAAAAGTCTATACTTTCGAAGTATCTAAAAAAAAAAACAAATCGATTTTTTGAAAATTCTAGACCACCTATGACCACCCTTAAGGCAGCCATTGCTATTCCTTGCCGTCTGACTAACGACTGTCTGTAAAGCGTGGGAAATGAGCGGACACAATTCTGCTGCCGAATCGCCTATGACATGGCAGCTGAAGTTACGCACACAAAATTGCTTCGGCTGGCCAAACCTTATTCTATGACATACCTACCTGCCACCAACAAAAACAAAAAAAAAAAAAAAATGAAAGAACCATGCAAAATAGCTGCAAAATGTTGTTCAGCTGATACACTGTTTGTTTTCATTATTTTAACACATAATTTGACACTGAAAAAAATAGAAAACTTTTTTCTCGAAGCTGCTGCAGTGGTAAACATGCATTTTATTTATTTTTGAGTCTATACACGTATAAATATTTTATTAATATTTTTCGAGGTCACCGTGCCAGCGACGGTCGCAGCATTAAGCGGCAAATGGTGCTCATATCTGCATGTATGTATGTATATACCTATGTGTGTTTGTATGCACCTATAGAGGTTTATAGGTATGCACCTGAAAAGGAACTCAAACAGGTGGACAAGATATGCAACAAGCCGCCAGAACTTTCATTATTTAGTGTCAAAATCATTGCCGTGTCAAAATAATTTTTTAAATTTTTTTTCTTACAAATGATTATCAGCACAAATTTAGCATAAGTGTGAATTAATCACCCGTTATTACTCATCTCACCCATTATAACAATATAAGAAAAATATGCCTGTATGTGTTGTACATAGTAATTGGTTGCAAGCCCATTGAATTTGTAATTTTTTATTTTTTTTTTTATTTTTTATTAACGCATCTTAAAGTATAAGCAGAATAACGTTTAGAAATTACAACTAGTACAACGAAATAAAGATACTAACGAGCAATTTTTATTGAACATATATGTATATTAATTTGTAATGCAAAAGGTTGAACATTTTTTAAATGGAGAAAATCCACAAGACCGCCAGCAAAAAAATTGACAAAAATCAATTCAAATTTTGAGTTACTTGAAATTGTCATTTTATTATACAAAAAATCCATTAGATCTAAAGCTGCATGGCTGAAGTTTTTCAAAAATTTTTTATTAAAAAGTGTGAAGTTTGATGAAACTGAAGTGATGAAACTTTTTTGAATTTTGCGCAACTAAGTTTCCGCTGTTTTTTTTATGAAAATACGACTTTATTCTGAAAAAAAACCTACCGGTGAATCATTGAAAGCATTGCCCATCGCTGGCTACTACTTGTTCCCATACTCCTGGTAGATCTCGTTTACCGTCGCGGTAAAACTGTTCATCTTTTGCGGCTATCCACCGATCAAGCCATTTTTTGCTGTCTTCATATGAATGGAACTGCTGGTAAGCTAGACCATGTGCCATCGATCGGAATAGGTGATAATCGGACGGTGCAATATCTGGAGAAAATGGCGGGTGGGGTAGGATTTCCCATTTCAGTGTTTCCAGGTAGGTTTTAACGGGTTTGGCAACTTGAGGCTGAGCGTTGTCATGCTGTAGAACCACTTTTTCATGCCTCTCCGCGTATTGCGGCCGCTCCTCGCGCAGTGCTCGGCTCAATCGCATCAATTGAAGTCGATACGGATCCCCAGTGATGGTTTCGCTTGGGTTTAACAGTTCATAATAAGTACCACCAACTTGGTTCCACCAAATATTACATAGCATAACCTTCGCAGTGTGAATATTCGGCCGAGGCCACGACGTAAAAGCATGACCGGGCAGTCCCCATGACTTTCTTTTCTTTGGATTGCTGTAATGAATCCATTTTTCATCAATGTCATGATGCGATGAAGAAAACCCTTCCTTTTTTGCCGCTGGAGCAGTTGCTCACAGGCGAAAAAACCACGTTCCACATCCCTTGGTTTTAACTCATAAGAAACCCAAGTCCTAGGTCCCCTGTTTCTGAATCATTCCCAAAGCATGCAATCGCTTGGAAATGGATTGGCGGGCAACTCCTAATACTGAAGCAAGCTCTTCTTGCGTTTGACGCGGATCCTCATTAAGTAATGTCTCCAATTCAGCGTATTCGGAGGTTTTTGGTCTTCCTTCACGCGGACGATAGTCAACATTAAAATCACCGTGTTTGAAGCGACGGGACCAATCTCGGCACGTTGTTTCACTTAAAGCAGCATCTCCATAAACTTTTTGTAGCTCTCGATGCGCTTCAGTCGCCGGTTTTTTCGAATGAAAGAGGAAAATCAGCACTTCCAGCAAATGACGATTATGCGACACAAAATCAGACATTTTCACAAAACCAAAAGTATGTGATACCAAAACAAAATCACTAATGTGTCGAAGCAGTTTATTTACCATATGTCTAAGCTTGGTCTGTGACCTTTAGGTTATGTTAGAATGGACTAGCACGCACTGCTGGCGGCATCTATCAAACAGGGAACTTAGTTGCGCAGCTAATAGAATTATCTGTTCAACTTCCGGACTATTGTAACGTTTACCAGTCAGAAGTCTTAGCCATAAAGGAGGTAGCTGTGTACCTTAACTCGCACATTGTAACAAGAACTACCATAAATATCTTCTCGGACAGCCAGGCGGCTATCAAATCAATGGAGGCAGTTATACTTGAGATCAAAGATTGCTCAGGAATGTCTGGCAGCTCTAAATGATATTAGCACCGACTTCAAGGTCAGCTTTATATGAGTTCTGTGACATAGAGAAAGATTGAAGAAGATTGAAGGAAATTGTAAGGCCGTTGAGCTAGCCAGAATGGGTACTAATCTTCCACTGCTTGCCAATGTCCTATAGAAACTTGCAAATTAAGAATAAAAAGTAATATTCTCCAAAAGGTGAATAGGTCATGGAGAGAAGAAAATACTTGTGTTACAACCAGGCTAATTTGGCCGCAAATAGTTCTGAAGAGAGAACACTCGAACGTCGGTTCTTGTATTGCCGGTCATTGGCTGTTAGGTAGGCACTATTCTGGGATAGGAGTATTTTCTCAAGAATACTGCAGAACTTGTAGAGACAAGGAGCGAGAAAGAGTAGAACACATCCTCTATGATTGTCCAGCCATAGCTAGGAGTAGAACAACTTTGTTAGGAAAATACCATTTTGACTCTTACCAAAGTGTGCTCTGTTTTAATAAAACATGTTCTAAGTTTCGTAACAGCATCTAAATGGTTCCATGATCAATAAACACTAAGGTTGCTGAAGGTGTTACATAGTGGTACCACCTACATTGTCTAGGTGAGTTGGCTATTCTAAACTGATTGCCGCGAAATTCTAACCAAACCTGTGCTGCTGGAAGACCCAACATATCAACCGATGGTATCTAATTGTGTCGATCCATAATATCTTTTCGTTTACTGCTTCTTCCTTGTTTTTGTACCATATCACTTGGGGTCAGCTCTCTTAGTTCATAATCGCCAGATTTTTTGATCCTGCCTCGTCTCAGCGTTTAAATTTGCACGCTTTATATCGCTTTCCATCTGCTTCGTCCATCTATGTTGGGTACACCCCGGACTCCTCGGCGCTGTAACGATGTCCAGAGCTTTTTTTGTTACTTTCCCAAGCTATTACATTGTCGCTAACGTGTTTCCTTGTTGGAACTATATTCACTGACTCAAGCGATGGATTCATTTTGCGAATAGCCTTTCGATGATATTTCAATCAAATCAAGTTGAACTCGCACCTAGCATAACTCAAGTCTTGTTTCATAAATCAGTTAGCTGTCTTGTTTAGCGAGCTCAAGCTAAAATCTCCTTTTCTTCGGACATAAATGGTTTTTAGCGAGCTACTCGGCAGTTTATGTGCAAAATAAAAAGTTTTTCATTGTATAAACATTTTTTTCCTCTTTATTTTTAGTTTTTCTTTCTCTATGTTTTTAGTACAAATTTTTAGTACTAATAAAAAAGCAGTGACCTCACATCGGTGCAGGCATTTTGTCTGATGAATTTTAATATTTTGGGGGTGCATGCAGATTTAGGCCCCTGACTGTATGCATTTAACTGAGGTATGTATATAAATTAGGGTGGCCAAGAAGGAAACCAAAAAAAAAGTTTGTTTCGTGATATTACCCTCTAGAAAGTAGATGGAAACAAAAAAGTCTCATCATTTTGCAGGCCAAGACTCTCCAAGAGTTGCCAAGCCAAACGATAATGATGGGACCCTAAATTTGTTTTATGGTCAAAAAGAATTAGACACATATTTTTTATTTATTTTTTTATAACTTTTTCTTATTTAATATTAACGCTTTGAAAATTACTAATGAATTTACATGGGGAAAAATGCACTTTTCCGAAAATTTGCCATAAAATACTAAAATATTGATTTTAGAAGGTACCGCAAATTTAGTAATTTTGCTTGTCTGTTTGTATACTGCAGCTGCCCTTTTCACAAGTGTCAAATATAGTTGATGTACGGCACCATTTGCAAAAATCGGAAATGTTATGATAGAATGATTAATTTTGCGCCACCTTGTATTTAATCTCCGTTTTTCTTTTTCCTTCATAAATGTGCAAAAAATGATATGCTTTATTGTTATTGTAAAACGAAATTAAACTATACTTTATAGGAACCCTGAGCCTTGGGGGCCAAAGCTTTAAAGAAGTTTTAAAAGTAAAAAAACAAAAAACTTATTTTTTGTCAAACATTATTTTTGATACTCGTATGTATATATTTTTTTTATTAAAAAAACAAAATTAATACATTTTTAATTACAATTTTCAATGAAAAATATTTTATATATACAGTACTTGGCCATTGAATTATGACCGATGATAAAAATTACATATCTATGGCTTTGAGAGCGAATAAAAAGCAAACGGTTTAAAGCATTTAAAAAAGTTTACATATTTGTTTTTATTTTATTAAAAGCTTCTTGACATTTTTGCATTAAAAATATTTATTTTAAACTAATATTTCATGGCTCCTCCCCTTGCTGTTAAGACGGCCGCAATTCGTTGAGGCATACTGGCTACGCACCGTGTTATCTTCACTTAAGATCTTCGATGTTTTCCTTAAGCTGTTGTATTGTGCTATTATTCCGCTGGTATAGTATACTGCCGATTTGAGGTATGCCCCACAATTTTCGATGGGGTTAAGGTACGGTGAACTGCCATGGCAAAACCATTATTTCCATTGAATTCAGACAATTCATGCTCATCCTGGATGTGTGACATAGAGCTCCATCTTTCATAAAGGTGTATTCGTCTCTCGGATACTTCAGGGTTTCTAAATATGGCAGCAAAACGTTTTCCAGCACCTCCACGTACTGGCCACAGCGCATTGTTCCCTTAACAAAATGTAGCGGGCCTGGTCACTCTGAGGTTATACAGCCCCAAAATATAACACTGGGGGATGTTTGATCCTTGGAAGCACACAATCTTCAGAATATCGTTCTCCGACTCTTCTGCGAACAAAGTTTTCTGTTTTTGTGAGCGCTTCCAATCGGCATTCATCGCTGAAGATGATCTGTAAGAAGAAAAATAAAACCACAAAAAAGTGGGACTATTCACATCTTCTTACTGCTATTTGACAAAGGAAAAACAGGTGTTTTTTTAAACTTACAGTTCTTCCAATATTCCGTCCAAAGTTTCCGTCGATTTCGCATACACGGTGTTAGTTTTGGCTTTTTTGCTGGTCGTCTGCAAACAAAATTCATTTTCGTATAAGCGTCGTCGTAGCGTTCTTTCCGAAATATTTACTCCAGATTCCTGCACCTCTCTTAAAATCATCCGACTTGAAGCATTTCTGTTCCAGAGAACTGTTTGGACGATTTTGCGATCCAGTCTGGTTGAGGTGATGCGTTCGCGGCGACAATTTTGGCGATTGTTTAAAGTTACCGCTAAAACGTTGTTGGTATTTTTCCACATTTTGGCAACATTTGCCACAGACGCCTTAGATGTTCCAACGGTTCTTGCTATGTCTGCATAGCTCAGGTTCTTAGCTTTCAAAAGAACTGGAATTTGTTGCTTTTGTTCCGATGTCAAATCCGACTTTCGGCCCATTTTCTAAAAAAACTGGTTAAATTGAAAAAAAGGATAGTCCATCTGACAAATTCAAAAGATACGTATATTTTGTACTAACTGTTGTTATATTTTAGATATATGAATATTCACTATTCAATTCTTTCACTTTTCAGACGATCTCAATTCGTTTTTTTATGCTCTTCACACAAAATCGCATTAATTCGCACTGGCACTTGCACCCTTAACTTTTCGCTTATAAGCAAAGGAACTGATCCTTTTCTAATTGTCGCAGGCCAATTGACCGGAAATTCTTAAAAACATCTAAGAACAGGTTAAAAACCCCGTAATACCCTTGTTTTTTTGAAAAGTCCAAATTAGATTGAAAATTTTACCTGATATGTGAAGTTTTCAGAAAAAATGCCATCGGTCATAATTCAATGGCCAAGTACTGATACACTACATAACACTGTTGCCAGAAAAAATTAAAATAAAATTGCTAACTGGTGTGGTAGTTCTAGTGTTAAAAAAGTTAAAAACAAAAATATACAGGGTAGGCCATTTAAAGCGGGCCCATCTGGCAACCCTATAACTTTTGACAGGAACGTCAGATCGACTAATGACATAGCGCGTTGGAAGCGTCAGTCCAAGACAATTTTTACCATGGAGCAGTACACTCCAAAAGAACGCGCTGAAATAATTCAGCTTTACATCCAAAATAACTTCTCAATTGTGAAAACTCAACGTGCGTTTAAAAAAAAATAAAGTTAAAAGTGCGCCATCCAAAAGCACTTTACAGCGTTTATACGCAAAATTTATTAACCACGGTAGTCTCAGCAATACCAGCCACGCATCCAGACAACGTACACGACGTTCTGCTGAAAATATCGAGGCTGTACGAGCCAGTGTTGAGGAGGCTCCGCGAACATCGAGTTATCGTCGTTCTCAGGAATTAGGCATCGCCAGGACAACACTCAGGCGCATAATTCGCATCGATTTGAAAATGTTTCCGTACAAAATTCAAATGGCACAAAAATTAAACCCGGCTGATTACCCGAAACGGCTTGATTATGCCAAATGGGCCGTCGAAACCGTTCGAAATGAACCCGACTTTTGGCAAAAAATCATCATGTCAGACGAGGCTCATTTTCAGTTGAATGGAGGCGTAAACAAGCAAAATTGTCGCTTCTACGCTGCCGAAAATCCTCAATTAGTTGAAGAACAGCCTCTCTTCGATCAAAAAGTGACTGTGTGGTGCGGTGTTTGTGCGGGAATGGTCATCGGACCGTTCTTTTTCGAAAATGAAAATGGAGCCTCTGTCACCATCAATGGAGAGCGTTATCGTGCCATGATACGCGATTTTGTTATGCCAATCATCGAAGAAAATGACATGGAAGGCTACTGGTTCCAACAGGACGGGGCTACATGCCACACTTCACGCGCTACAATCGATTTTTTGAAGCCATTGTTCCCTGGAAGGTTGATTTCGAAAAATGGTGATTTTCCGTGGCCACCGAGATCACCAGATTTGACGCCACCGGACTTTTATTTGTGGGGTTATCTGAAATCCAAGGTATACATCAACAAGCCAAGGACTCTAACTCAACTTAAAAACAATATCCGACGCGAAATCGCCGCCATACCGGCCGAAATATTGGCCAAAACGATGGAAAACGCCGAAAAAAGGACACATTTGGCCATCAAGGCCAGAGGCAAACATTTGAAGGATATCATTTTCAAAAACTAGCTGGAACAAATCTCCTTGAATCAAAATAAATGATTTTTCATATCAACACAAAAAAAAATGTTTTTTTCAATGTTTTTTTTCAGAAACAAATGGGCCCGCTTTAAATGGCCTACCCTGTATATGTATTTAGAAATATTTTTTTGATTTTTTATACATTTTTTATTATTTTTTATAAAATTTTTGTGTGATATATTTTTTATTACATATGTATTATTATAATTTGTTTTTTTTTTTTAATTTAGCCCCGTTCTGATTGCTCCGCAAGCTTAAAAAAGTTTAGAAATTAAAAAAAATTAAAAAATTAAAAATATTTATTAATATTATTTTATTATATTTTATTAGTATTAATTATTATATATATTTTTTTATCAAAAAAATTTTTTTTTCAATCATTCTGATTACCCCTCAAAGCTTTAAAAAAGTTTTAAGCAGGAAAACATTTTTTTTTTTGTAATAACAAAATTTTTATTTTTTCTGAAAATTTTTTTTATCATATATTTTTTATTATATGCTTTTTTCATTTTTATCAAAAATATTAAAATATAATTTAAAAAAAGTTTTTTATCAACATTTTACAGTATAAATTTTTTTGTTTGCCATAAAACTAATTCAAATTTTGTTTTTGGCCCAACCTAATATCCATACGCAAACGAGCCAAAGATCATGCATGCTCTAACTTATATGTATGTATTTACTCATGAAGACACACATACATATTCACGTACACATACACCATAGTATATCCATTAAAAATTATCTGAATTGGATCAGCATTGAAGATCTCGAGTGAAAATATCAGTAATTCGTTTTCGAATGAAATTGCAAATAAAGTCATCAGGAGAGTAATAATCACTCAAACAACCGTTAGTCACTGGCAAAACAACATCTTAATGCAGCTGCAACTTGATAGCGCAACTGCAATGCTACAGTTGCAATTCACCAATTCGCTGCGCTGAGATTTTTTTGTGGTGTTTTTTTTTTGTTGTTTATCCGCTTGCTTTCTTTTGGGATTTTCCGTTTGCGTTTGCTGTTTGTTGCCATTTCATTTCCATAGAAAAAAGGGTAGCAGCGTGAAATTAAAGAAACATGATTTTCTTGCAACCGCTATTTAGCCACACTCCCCTGTAGGGAAAACCTCAACTAGTGAAACAAATTTCTGTTTCAGACCCAGTACGAATAGTAAAATGTTTCTCGCTTATACCTTTCATATACCTACATAATGGGTGTGTCTTTGAGTGGTGACTACGGTTTCTGGTGAAGTAAGTTATTGGTGCGAGTCGTAAGGAGATTTTTTTATTGTGTCACATATGATATTTTATATATTTTTCAAAAATTTTAAACCTTTATATACAAAAATGAATGTTTGTCTGTATGTTATCGATGAACTCAAAAACTACTAGACCGATTATTATAAAAATTGGTATATATATGTATTTGCCCACGGAGAAGGTTTGTAGAATATGCTCATTGATGCCACTCGCCACCAGGTGGCGATGCAGAGTAGCAACGCGCACCGGGTACAGCTAGTATTAAATAAAATTATTGACATTTTAAATAATAAATTTGATAACTTAACAAATAGAGACTATACATTTTTAGGTTACTCCGAAATCCTCTTAATCTAAACTCCCGGTAAGAAGATTTTTCTTTAATTTTTCAATAATTTAATGAATTTTTCGCTCTCTCCGAAATCTTCTCGAGAAAAACCTCTCTTATTCTAAACTCCAGACGAGAAGATTTTTCCGCAAAGTATTGGGAGTAGAAAATTCGAACTCGAAACAGCTGAATTCTGAATTTTTGACAGTTCTGTGTTGTGTGATTTTTGTGAAAATTTTAGTTATTTCAAATCAAGTTGATAAAAAAGTGGCAAAAAGTAAATAAAATTATATAAATATTGACATAATATTGGGTTCCGAATAATAGGAGGTGCAGAAACTACTGAGTTGGAGTGTCAGCCACAGGCACAAAAAGCTTAAAAAGAACCATAGCTTGAGCCGCCACAATCCTTGTGGGTACTAAAAATATCTTTCATTTAAGTTTTCATTAATTTCCCATTTTTACAAGTTTGATAAGTTCTATAGACCAAATGAAGCTGCTTTTCAGTGACTGTTGGACTGGCATGAAACGCTTATGTAGCCAAATAAAACGTAATTTCGCGTTTAGTTTAAGTATTTCAACTTAATTGTTGGATTTTAATAATATCTGTCTTTAAAAATAGCAGTCTTCCGCAAAAAAATATAATTTTCCTATTTTCAAAAGACCTATCATTAATCCATGTACGAGTTTTTTTATATTGCCTGTGCCATATCGTCCCAAAGCCAATGAATATACTGTGTTTGATTGTGTTTTCCAACTTTTTAATTTGCTCCTCAGAAAGTATTTGACTGACGTGAGATTTGAATTTATTTAGTTTCAGAAGTCGTTGCTTAAGATGGGCCCATTATTTCTCCAGGACAAACAGTGTGTGATCTAAATCAAAATTCGTTCAAATACAAATAAAATTCAAATTTTGCGTAGAAACATCAACCAAAGGATGGGCTATCTCGTGCTTATTCCAGTAATGCAAAAATTTCATAGGCATCAGAAGAGCATCACTATACAACTTTGCCCCTTTGCGATCTATCTTGATCTTGAAATCCCAAACTTTTTCGCCCGTTTTCAGTGAAGTGGCGCACGCGTTTACCCAAGTCGTTTCTTTTCATTTGGCAAAAGTTCTCGGCATTAGCAAATTTTCTCAAATCTTTGCTTTTGAGTACTTTTTCTTTAGAATTTGCTCTCAAATAAAATGTAGCTTTTCCAAGTGGACATATCCGATTTATTAAGTACCATAGCTAAAGATGGCAGAGATAGGGTGAAAATGAAACATCTTACATCACCTTTAACTATTGCATTATGATTGTTGTATTCCTTCTAGTTTTTATATTCTTGTTCACACTGCGTAGGGCCTCGACAAGACTCTTCCCGTTCTGTGCTCTTGTTTTTGCACCATCCCGTGAGTTGTCGACATCTGCTAGCTCGCGCAACAGCGACCTTCTCCAAGTCGACCGTGATCTCTGCTACCTTGCTAGTTCTAGTCCAGTGACATTTTCGTGATGCTCTCTGGCGGTTTTCTAAGCGTGTGACCATTTTCTGTATTTCATTTGCCATTGAATGGGCTCCTCATTCGTTGATCTCCACAGTGCGTCGTTACTCATGGTGTTCGGCCAGAATATTTTACAGTTCACGCGGAGGCGTTTGTTGACGGAAAATTGCAGCCTCTGTGTGATGGAGTTGGAGACCAGCCATATTTCACTTCCCTACAACAATACTGATTTCACACTTGAGCCCTGAATATTCGCAATTTATTGCGCCTGTCGGAGATTTGTGAGCTCGCCAATGCTATATGCATTCGCCTGAACGCCGCCCTTGCTTGGTTTAGCCTACAGTTAACATCTGCGTCTGCTCCGCTGTCTATTGTAATAGTGGAGCCGAGGTAATAGGAGCATTCGACAAATTCCATCGCGCACCCGTCAACCATTAAATGTCTTGCTTTATTGCAGTTGACGCTCATAGCTTTGACCTTGGCGATGTTAACCTCTCATCCGACAGTGCGTGGCAGCGTGACTAGTCTTCGCTTGCATGAGTTTGTGAGAGAGGAGGCAGATGTTATTGACGAAGTCCAGATTCTCGAGATGCCTGGTGATGCTCCATACGATGCCTCTTATGCCAGGGTCAAAGCCATCAGGGCACAAACTTGCCTTACGCCTGCGTTGGTAGTAGTACTGTCAATTTGTTGTGTAGCACTGCCAGTTCGGAGTTATCGTAAAGGGCTGTGATGAGGCGGGAACTCCCTTTGTACTCAACTCCAGCCATATTGAGTATCGTTGATCTCGATCATTTTAACATTATTTTCTATTAAAGTTTAAAAAAATTAAATTTCATACGTTTTTGTGCACTGCTTCCCCACACTTTGTTGTAGAAAAATTAACTTGAAAATGCCACCACATTCTCACTTTCCATTGCATTCGTGATGCCCACTTTTTCCTCCATAAACCACTTCCCATATTTGAAAGTTCGTTAGTGATAGGTTACAAAAAGATAATTGCAGCGCACCAGTTCGGCAAGAGTGGATTTCCCTGTTGGGTGGCATGTATGCATACACAGATGCATACGTGAATTTTGTGTTGGCACACGCACGAAGCTGCCGTGCCTTGCTTTTTGACCGCCGTGGGGCATTTGTGGCTTCAACACTGCGTGGCAAGTGAGATTTTTGACGGTCGTTGGCTTGGTGCAGTTGTTGTAATTGTTGTTGCAATTGGGTGCTGCTACTGCTGTTGTTCATACTAAATTAAATTGCCATTGCCAGCTATAAAACACATACAGTAGCAGTCAAGGAGCGGCTGCGACGCCACAACAAAAGTGTAGAAAAATATGCTTAAGCATATGTATATGTATGTGTGTGGGTATGTAAGTGCGTATGTATATTTTTCGGTGTGCAAAATAATTAACAACGTCGCGAAAAAGCGCCACAATGTAATTACGGTTATTGCGGCTACTGTTACCACGTTTTCAACTGCTACCAGCGGTTTCTGCCTGCTTACCAATGCGGCCTTTGTGTTTTTGTTGTGAGGCAGTTGCATGTGGCGGAACGCAATACCGTTAAATGGGTCAGATTTCAAATTCAACGAAAACGCAATTAATTCGATAATAAAATTTCGTATAGATAAGACGAGTGCGCCTCATTACTAGCACATCAGATCTGATCACAAAGACGCGCATAAAAATGTATTTGATACAAACTTTGGAATTCAAAGCATTCCGAATTAGACCAGTGGCCAAGATCTCTCTTAAGTCAATGGAATCAATGGAAATCATCACTACTTAAAAATGGAACAGTTACTGAAACCCGAACGCATCGCTGGCAGGTTATTCCCATGAAGAGCGCTTCTTAGGACAACGATTCCATCCAAATGAACCTTTTTTTCATCTTGGGAATTTACCTCCATCATCAAAAAGTTCCCGGAATATTTTCCAAAAATTCAAAATCCAAGTTTATGCCTCAAGAGTGATATTATCGTCTTCAAAGTACTGCCCAGAAACTGTACGCACTTATGCCAGCGTTTGATTCCGCTCTCCAAACATTTTGGGAACTCTATTTTCGGTACAGCCATCGGAACCGGCATCGATTTTTCCATTACTTCCTTTCGTCTGTAAAAATGTGTTCCACGTGGCGGATTTTTTACCCGATCAAATAGATAAAAATATCGCAGAGAGCCATATGATGAATTGAACGGTATACGCTTCGTTGTTGGCAAAAAATTCACGAATAATGACGTCACTGTGCGACGGTGCGTTATGATGGTGCAAAATCGACGAGTTGTTTTCCCACAAACCCTTTCTTTCTTGGCGAATCGCTTCACATAAACGTCTCGTAATGCCCAAATTGTACTCCTTATTAATTGCCTGACCTTCTGGCAAAAATTCGTGGTGTACTGTACCGTTGTAATCCATAAAAATCGTTAGTATAACTTTCTCTTTTGACTGAAAGCGATGTGGTTTTTTGAGTCTTGGTGCGTTCGGAGCTCTCCACTCACTCGGCAGATGTTTGGATTGCGTGTCGTACTCATAAACCTATGTCTCATTTGATGCTTTTAATGAATGTTGGGTCGGATTGTCGGATTTAGCCTTGGATATCATGTCTTTCAGGTCCTCTGGGACCAACTTTGCAGCAACACGACGCAAACAGAAATCATTAACTACAATGTCCCGGAGCCCGTTCTGCCACTCCCTTTTGCAGCCATCGAAGCCACGTTTAGCAAACGGGTTACTTCAACCCACAAACGAGCTTAGCAGGCTGAGAAAGGCTGCAGATGTAAATCAAAACTGATGCTACCTGTCATGTCCGATCAACTGTCGCAGATTCTTCTGTCATTAAGTAGAAGGGACTATAGGCAGCTGGTTGGACTGATAATTGGCCACTTTTTATGGGCGAAGCATATTGAAAAGGTAGACATCTCAGACATGCTCGTGGAGAGGAGGATGAGACATCGGACCAGCGGACAGGCGTCTGCCCGGCCTTCGCTCGAATCAGGCTTGTGATCTTTGGCACTGATGTATTAAGAAGTGACCACCTTGGCTCCTTCGCACCATTAGATGTACTCAGACTTCTTCGGAGATCGGGTACATTTAAAATAAATAATTAAAAAGGGAACCTGAGTGCAGTATAATGGACTTAATTGTGTCTGAGTGCTGTACTTGCTAGTTTGGCCCGACAAAACAACAACAAAAAAACAAGAAAATGGATCCATAAGGAATGTTCAAGTTCTCTTCCCACTCTCTGATAGTTAACTTTGACATTTCGACAACTTTTCTTTCACTTTTTGATGTTTTTGTAAGTTTTCAATGTATGACCGAATATGACTAAAAATAAATCTGCTCTTGAACCGCCACTTTTCATGGTTTTTGAGTCTTAAAGAGCTCATAAGTCACTTATTAAACCCAGTTAGAAATGCTGTGAGGTCCATAAAAGGTGGCGCAAAATTAATCATCCATTTTGTTTTTGACTTTTTTTTACTAAAGGCAAGAAAAAAATGATTTTGATTGGTGAAAATCCTTTTTTTATCTTTACGCGCTCCATTGCTTGTCTGTTTGTAAACAAGGTGGCACAAAAATAATCATCCAATTTATTTTTGAGCAAATTTTTTACTAAATGCAACAAAAAATGATTTTGAGGGATGGAAATCTTTTTTTGACCTTACATAAAATATACAAGGTGGCACAAAATTTATCATCCAATTTTGTTTTTGAATAACTCTTTTACTAAATGGAAAAAAAAAATTATTTTATCTGATGGGAATCTTTATTTTGACCATTCCGAACTCCATTGGTTATCTGTTTGTATACAAGGTGGCGCAATCCACCTCAATCCACAATCACGCAATCATCCACTTTATTTTTGAGCAAATTTTTACTAAGTAAGAAAATATAAGTTTGAGTGACGGAAATATTTTTTTTTTGCTTACATACTGTACACAAGGTGGCGCAAAATTAATCATCCAATTTGTTTTTGAGCAAATTTTTTACGAAATACTCGTATACAAAAATATAATTTTGAGTGATGGAAATCTTTTTTGACCTTACATACAATAAACAAGATGGCGCAAAATGAATCATCAAATTGTGTTTTTCAATAACTTTTTTACTAAATGGAAAAAATCGAAAACATATTTTAAGTGATGGGAATCTATATTTTGACCATTCCGAACTCCATCGGTTATCTGTTTCTATACAAGGTGGTGCAAAAATAATCATCCGTTTTATTTTTGAGCAAATTTTTTACTAAATAAGAAAATATAATTTTGAGTGATGGAAATATTTTTTTTTTTTGACTTACATACAGTACAAGGTGGCGCTAATTAATTTTCGAACAACTTTTTTACTAAATGCAACAAAAAATGATTTTGATTGATGTAAATCTTTACGTTGACCTTTCCGCGCTCCACCGCTTGTCTATTTGTATTCAAGGTGGCGCAAATTTAATCATCCCATTTGGTTTTTGAATTTTTTTTTCTAAATGCAAAAAAAAATTATTTTGAATGATGGAAATCTTTATTCTGACCTTTCCGCGTTCCGCGCTCCACCGCTTGTCTGTTTATATTCAAGGTGGCGCAAAATTAATCATCCCATTTTGTTTTTGAACAACTTTTTTACTAAATGCAACAAAAAACTGATTTTGAGTGATGGAAATCTTTATTTTGACCTTTTCACGCTCCACCGATGGTCTGTTTGTATACATTCACTGTCTACTTCACTACTACTCTGCTCAACCTTCTTATATGTACTATACACCTAATTCTCTTTTTACACGATAGATACGTTCCCAAAGAATTCGTGTAAAAAAAAATTCGTGTAAAAAGAGAATTAGGTGAAAACAATACTCAAAAATTCTTTTTAGAGTTCACTAAAGAATTTATTTCGTGTTTACACATTTTAATTCTTTAAATATATTATAAGAAATAAATTATACTTTGAAAAAAAGACAATAATATCTGAAATTCATTAATATAAAACAAGTAAAAATAATATAAACATAAAAAACTTTTATGCATTGCCACTTTCTGACAATAAACGCATACGTTTGCGTAAGACTAGAATATCACTGCCATCACTAGAATTATTTTGTTCATCATCTTGTGAAATTGTTTCTGGATTATCATCTCTAGGCTCCTGTGTTGATAATTCAGTAGTTTTTAGAAGGAAATCAGTCATTAAAGATTGTGTTTGATTTCGTGATAAACCTTTATAAAGTTCCCTGTAAGATGCCATTAATGATTTCAGTTCACGTTGAAATTTTGCAGCTCGTTCCTCATCAGGATCATGTTGTTGAAAATGATTACCTAATTTTCTGGCAAGATCAAGACCTTCTTTAATTAGAGTTGCATTTAAAATGGGAGGATCTTCTTCGTCATTATCGCTATGTTCTCTGTCTTGATGAGTCTCAAGGGTGAGGTCTATAATTTCATTTTCGCTCAAGCTTTTATTAGCTAATTATTCCTCTATATCGGCAAATGATAGGTCATCGAATCCATCTCCACCAATTGTATGTGCCAGCGTTGTGATGTCAGTAAAAACAGCGTTATTATGGATGACAGGATCAGGATCTTTGCTTTGCCACATTCTGGCCAAATATTTTTCCAACATGAGTTCAAGGTTGATGGCTTTAAGTCAGCTAACGCTAACCCAACTTGATTAATGCAGTCCATAATAGAAAATTTTTTCCACATATCAATGACTGTTAAATCCTCATTATGGTCTAGTTTGTCTACCACGTATTGGAATAAACGTTTTATGTAGTACTTTTTAAAAGTAGCAATGATCCCTTGGTCTAGCGGTTGTATTAAGGATGTAGTGTTAGGCGGAAGATAGCAAAATTGCACATTTGGGTGCTCCAAGAGCGGATGGCAAGGTGCATTGTCTAGAATTAAAAGAACTTTAAATTCCAGACATTTTGCATTCATGTAGCGTCTAACTTCTGAAAAGAAGTATTTCTGGAACCATTCTGTAAAAATTGCACTGGTCATCCATGCCTTTTTGTTTGCTGTCCAGTAAATTGGCAGTTTATTGAAATCTACACTTTTCATCGAGCGTGGTCTTAAAGCACGATTTACTAGCAGTGGTTTTAACATACGTTCTCCTGAAGCATTGGCCCAAAACAACAATGTTACACGGTCCTTTGCTACTTTTAAACCACCGCGGTGCACCGGCAGTTTTCTGCGATTTTGCAACATAAGTTCTGCTCGGCATTTCTTTCCAAAAGAGGCCACTTTCATCTACATTCTAAACTTGATCTGGGGTGTATCCTCCATCTTCAATAATTTTTCTAAGTTTTTCAGGAAATTTTTTGGCAGCCAATTCATCTGCAGACGCAGTTTCTCCCTTAATTTTTACATTATGGAGAGCATGTCGTTTAAGAAAACCTTTCATCCAACCTGTACTTGCAGAAAATTCGGGTTGTTTTGACTGAGATGATGTGCCTGGCTCAACTTCTTTAATACGTTTATAAATTCTTAATGCAGTTTGCTTGATAGCAATTCCATCTACTGGTATTCTTTTTTGTGATTTATCTTCAATCCACATTACCAAAGCTTTTTCCATCTTCTCTTTGACAACATCTCTTATGTATGACGATGATTTAGCACTTATTTTCGTTCCAGAACATACCGATTTTCTAATCGCAGTTTCATTTTTCTTGATCGTTCTTATGGTAGCTTCATGAATACCAAAATGCTTTCCTACAGCCGTAGCTCCTTGTCCTGTTGTAAGTTGATCTAAAATTTTAATTTTAGTATCTAAACTGATCGCCTTCCTCTTGGCTTTTATTACAGGTGAATTATGTGACATTGTGTTAAGGCTACCAAAATATTTTTCATATTAATAATGCAAAGATTTGAAAATTATTTAAAGCTTACCTGTTATTGAGTTAATAAATCTATACGAGCACTAACTTTATTTTACTTATAATGTTTTAAATACTCACAACAACTAAGCGTCTTTTCTTTTCAACTCTCAAAACCAAACTAAATTGCGTAAAAAGTACATTACGTCTTTACTCTATGCATAATTCGGGGAATCCCACTCATATACACATATTTTTATAGCAACAGCTGTACACGATAACAGCCCAAAGCCGCTCATCCTGTATAGATGCGATTACATGCTGATATTCTAAGATCCTAAACAAATAACCTAAACCGATATGCTAAAACAAAAATCCCAAACAATGAATCCGATTTGCTCTATGAGATTCAAGAAAAACTCATAAAATATTGAAAATCGTGTTAAAACAAAACAATTCGTGTAAAAAAAAATTTTTTTTCTCTTTTTAACTCGTGTTAAATCAAATTCGTGTAAAAAAAATTCGTGTAAAAAGAGAATTAGGTGTACCTGCCTCAGCACACACGCGCTTTAAGTGCACTCCCGCTACCTGGGCGGGTTTCCGTGTCCGCCGCTACGTTTCTATTTATGTGCGAGTGTACCATTAAGTGCTTCTATCGGCGCTGTAATCCGCATGCGACTATCTGTTGCCTGCGAAACGCGTTACGCTCGTGCTTGATCCACTTTGCCAATTCGCTCGCAAGTTGCGCGTATAAAAATGCCAGCCACCTATTTCAGTCAACAGCAATTGCCGACAAGACATCTGTGGGTGCGATGAATGCGTCGTTGCAGCAACCATTTAGCCTTAACCGATTTTGTTTTCAAATTTTTCCATAAATTTAATACTCTTGTGGATTTACGCTGTTTTTTGGCTTATCTTATTTTTTTTAAATGCATGACCCACTGTCTTGTGGGTTGGCGCAAATGTGGGTATGGCAGCTGAAAACAGTTTACGAGCATAAAACTAAAATTCTTTCATTTATGAAATTTATTAATAGCTGTGTAAAATTTCGTTTATTTTTGCAAATTTAATTAGGCCGGTGGCATTTAATCCCTTGAAGGCAATATTTTGCGATTCTCATTTATTCATTAAAAAACAGAATTTCGTTGCTATTTCATTACAAAAAAATAATATATGTTAAAATAAAAAAAGTGCATATACCATCGCTCCACCTTAATGTATGCGCACATGAGTACTTCCCTACCGAGTGCTGTTGGCTATTCGACGCGTTTGATGACATAATTGAAGGTTTTCACTTTTCCAAAAAATATGCTTGCCTATGTGCATCCGCGTATGTACGAATGGTTGTGTGTATGTTTGGTTATAATTTTACGGTGTTTTTAATTTGCTGCCTTTCAGTGGCTTAATTTCGATCGAAAGTATAAAAAAAAAATTATGGAGAAAACGAAAGAGAAAACTGTTATACAAATAAATCTATTTGCAATTGTAAAAAGTTATGAATTGTAAAAATCAAATGCTTTTATAAGCAACAACTTTAACAGTTACTTATACAACAACAACAAGGCACATAGTAATGCCTTGGTGTTATGCAACACTCATGCGGCACTCAAGTTAACAGACAGCAACTCCATTTCATAGCCCACTAAGTGGGAAATGTTGCTGGCACTTAATGCCTGGCATTTTTCTCGTTTTCATTTTACTTTTTTCGAAAGCGCTAGAAATTGATTGAAGCGAAAAATTTTTCACATTTTTCAGTGTTTTATGATATTTAAGTATTTCTTATATTCTACTTGTTGCAGCTTACAAGTTTCACGGCATAGAAATCGAATTTATAGTTAAGGGACAGTAACTGTGAAATTACTTTTATTTCACCAGGAATGTGCATTTGACCACATCTGTGTGTACATAAATATAAATAAAAAGTAAGCAATTTAGGGATGCCAAGTTCTCTTTTTAATAGCCACACAAAAATGCATCGGTAAATGAGAAAAAATCGTTGCATCGTTGCTTACTAGAGAAAAGATACAGCCGTTGAAAAATACCGAAGAACGATGAGAAGTTCTCTCCATTTGCGATTTCTTTCAATAGAATCACTTATATTAGGTGCGCAACTAAGTTGATTTGATGAAAATACAACTTTATTCTGAAAAAAAAAAACGGTTACAAGTGAATCATTGAAAGTATTGTCCATCGCTGGCTACTAATTTTTCCTATCTTTCTGGTAGATCTTGTATACCGTCGCGGTAAAACTGTTCATCTTTTTCATTACCCGTCATGATGCGATGAAGAAAACCCTTCCTTTTTTGCCGCTGGAGCAGTTGTTCACAGGCGAAAAAACGACGTTCAACACCCCTTGGTTTTAACTCATAAGAAACCCAAGTCCTCTGTTTCTGAATCATTCTCAAAGCATGCAATCGCTTGGAAATTGATTGGCGGGTAACTTCTAATACTGAAGCAAAGCAAGCTCTTCTTGTGTTTGACACGGATCCTCATAGAGGAATGCCTCCAATGCAAGCGTCTTCGAAGGTTTTTGGCCTTCCTTAACGCGGACGGTACCAATCTCGGCATGTTGTTTCACTTAAAGCAGCATCTCCATAAACTTTTTGTAGCTCTCGATATGCTTCTGCTGCCGTTCTTTTTGAAAAAGGAAAATCAACACTTCCCGCAAATGACGATTATTCGGCACCAACTCAGACATTTTCACAAAACCAAAAGTATATGATACCAAAACAAAATCACTAATGTGTCAGTCACTAAGCAGTTAGTTTACCACATACCTAAGCTTGGTTTATGACGTTTAGGTTATGTTAGAATCGACTAGCACACACTTCCGGCGGCATCTATTGACAAACAGCGGGAACTTAGTTGCGTATTAGGTTTTGTAACTGATTAAAATTTTTGATATTCAGTGTACTATGTACATCTTTTACGTAGTTCCAAAGATGTATTATTGGATTGAAGTGGATTGAAAAATTTTTTTTGCAACACGAGAAGTGTGCTTCGAATCATATCACCCGTAAATTCTCTTCCGCATAAGAGGGCATTACATTTTGAAGTATCTAAACGTACTTGACGGCATCCAAGTTACCTTAGGTTAGGTTAGTTTGGCATCGCACATAGAGACAACGATGCCACTTAGACCACGAAATAGGTCCGTTGTGAGCTGCGTTGGCTGGGCTACATTTCTCTTTCCATGTTTAGTGCGTCCTTAATAAGAAGCTTACAAGTTGTGAGAAGTACCCCCATAAAATTACTTATAGATATTTGGCATATAGGTGCCTTCTCTTGGAAGTTTGTCTGCCCTACAGCTCCCTGGTATATCTCTGTGGCCTGGAACCCGGCATAAGATGATACGATATTGTTTGGCCATATCATTAAGAGATTGGCGACAACGTAATGTTATTTGGAATGCATCCAGGGCCCGTCGGGCAGCTTGGCTGTCTGATAGAATGCAGATATCTGTTGATGGTATTCTGTTTATCTTTAACTATTTTAAGGCTTCATGAATAGCGTTTATTTCCATTTGAAAAACACTACAGTGCTAAAGGATTTAAACGATTCACTGATATAAACCCTGATCCTACACCGTTGTGCATTTTAGATCCGTTCGTGTAGATCTTACCTTGTTGGGTGTTACCTTCAATTCGAAGAATTGGCTTGACACCATTCTACGAAAAGCAGCCCCACACCATTATGGAGTCTCCCCTGTGCTTTATGATTGGAGAAACGAACTTGGGGTCGAATGCTGCCAGTTTTGGCCGCCGCACGAACTTTCTACCAGCTGTGGTGAATAAAATATTTCGCCATGATTTTGAGTCCAGGATATGTGCTCTCGAGCAAACTCCAGTCGATGTTGTGGTTGGGCGCTGTTACGAATGGCTTCTTCCATGTCAGTCGACCGTGCAGCCCTGCTCCTGCCAATCCGAGCGCAACTGTTATTTTCGTTATTATTTCGGACTCCTTTTCCAGCCCTCTTACTTAAAAAGAAAAATCGGGCTTTCGCGCTATCTTTTTTCTGGAAACGTTTTTTGCTGTTTTATACTAAGAAAAATAACATTGAAAACCATCGTTTTTGAATCGTTTAATTGTCTTGAAATATCACTGTAGGATAATACAGCCTTTTGCAACTCTGTGATTGCTTTTACAAGAGCTGGGGTGCAATTTTTCTCTCTCGACTAAAGCAGAGAGCTGTAGGACTGCTCCAAATACATTATTTGTTACTTATTTACCAGTTACAGTATACAACAGAATTTGGACAAAGATCTAATCGTTCTTAAGCAAATTTCTCACAAAAATATCAAAGTTCCTGTGAAACCTCTAAAAATCTATGTGGACCCTTCAAGAGGCATAGAAAAGTGACCGAATTTCAATGAATTCGATCACAACAATTATATTCAAGCGCAAAAAGTACGGTTACAGCACCGTACTCGATAAAACATGCGCATATTCGGTTGTCAACTCATCGTTCTTAAGTATTTTCAACGGTCAATGGCTGTATATTCATATATATAATTGGCGCTATACTCCTTATTGAGTATTTGGATGAGCTCACGCTGGCGGTTGGTTTTTATAAAGAGCTGTTTCATAGCAGAAATACACCCGAAGATTTGCCATTGCCTGCCGAGGGGCGACCGCTAACAGAAAAACTTTTTCTATCATTTGATATTTCATGCTGAGAGATTCGAAACTGTGCACTTCCGAACAGCAGTCACACGCAAATACATTCGGTTATGGCGGCCGCCTTCCTAAAGGTTACATCAAATTGAACTGTTCTTTGGTTTCGTTGAAATTTCTGTTACTGAAACATTAAGAATGGCGAAGGAGGCCACTGGTTGTACCTAAAAAAAATTTGTAAATGAAAAACAAAAAATTTGCAAATTAAGAAAAAAATGGGAAATGAACATATAAAAAAATAAAAAAATTTAAAATGAAAAAAAAAATTTAAGATAAAAAACAAAAATTCCAGTAATACAAATAAAAAATGCACAAAAGTTGGTGAAAGCGTTAAAAGAAATAAAAAAAAAATTTCATATGGAAAACAAAAAAATTTCCAAATAAGAAAAAATTGCAAATGAACAAACAAAACAATAAAAAATGTTAAAATGAGAAAAAAAATTGAAGATGAAACAAAATTTCCAGTAATTAAATAAAAACTAACAGAAGTTAGGGAAAGCGTTGAAAGAAATAAAAAAAATTCAAGTGGAAAACAAAAAAATTTGGAATTAAAACAAATTGCAAATAAAAAAAAAATTTGCCAATAAAAAAAATTGCGAATAAAAAAAAATTTCCAAATGAACAAAAAAAAAAAAAATAGTTTCAAAACAAAATTTTAAAATTAAAAAAAAATTTGCAGTAATACAAAAAGAGGTAACGGCAGTTAGGGAAAGCGTTGAAAGACCTGAAAAAAAAAATTTTAAATGAAAAACAAAAATTTCAAATAAAAAACGAAAACAAAATTTGTTAATGAAACAAACAAAAAATTTGCAAATAAGCGAACGAAAAAAAACCAAAAAGGTAAAAATTAAAAAAAAAAGGAAAAAATTGAAAAAGAAAAAAAAAATGAAAAAATTAAAAAAAGGGGGAAAAAAAAATGAAAAAATGAAAAAAAAGAAAAAAAAATGAAAAAAAATGAAGAAAAAGTATTTGCGGTAATGTAAAAAAAGTTACCGGAAGTTAGGGAAAGCGTTGAAAGAACTGAAAAAAATGAAAAAAAGTATTTGTGGTAATGTAAAAAAAGTTAACGGAAGTGCTGAAAAAAAAAATTGTAAATGAAAAACAAAAATTTCAAATAAAAAACGAAAACAAAATTTGTAAATGAAACAAACAAAAAATTTGCAAATAAGCGAACGAAAAAAAACCAAAAAGGTAAAAATTAAAAAAAATTAAAAAAAGAAGAAAAAAAATTAAAAAGTGAAAAAAAGAAAAAAAAATGAAGAAAAAGTATTTGCGGTAATGTAAAAAAAGTTACCGGAAGTTAGGTAAAGCGTTGAAAGAACTGAAAAAAATGAAAAAAAGAAAAAAAATGAAAAAAAGTATTTGCAGTAATGTAAAAAAAGTTAACGGAAGTTAGGGAAAGCGTTGAAAAAACTGAAAAAAAAATTTTAAATGAAAAGACAAAACATTTGCAAATGAAAACCAAAAAAAAAAAAATTCCAGTAATACAAAAAAAAAGAAAAAAAACAAATTAACGCAAGTTAGGGAAAGCGCTGAAAATAAAATTCATTTAGTTCGTCCAATAAAATTAACTGCCGTAAAAAAAAAATTGAAGGCATTGCGGTCAAAACTAGTCGATTGATACTTAAAGGCCTCGCTGGTACTGCCAGCATTTTATTTATTGTACCATATTATTATATCAAACTATTTTGAAAGATATGTTGTGCCTGAAATGTGAAATCTCATTTTTATTTTTATATTTCCTTGATAATAAATTGAATACAAAAAAAAGTTATGTAACGTTATAATTTAGTGTCGCTCCTATTCGGAACATAAAGCGGAGCTCTCCGCTTCTTGGGTATTTTGGTTTTACGGTTGGGCCACCAACCCTGCGCAACCCCACCAGAAAAATTAGATTTTTAACCAGTGGGTGGTGCCTCGGAGATATTTCATTTCTCGCCTGATTCCGGCTATTCCCTTTGCTCAAAAGGCTGCTCCGGGGACAACTTTTCGACACGATTTCTGTCTACTCTTTAACCGATTTTTACTGCATTGCTTGATGGTTTTTTTTAGATTGCATATACAAGATAATTTAAAGTGCAAGCACACATTCATTTGGCCTTAACGTTTTGAAAAAAATTTTAACTAATTTTTGCCGCAAATTCTTTTTATTTTTATTTTGTTTTATTTTTTTATTGATCTAAGGGAAAACTCCGTTTTCATTGCAAGGTTTTCGTTTTGATTTTTGCACAATACATTTTTTTGTATTAGCGTTGCGTTCATTTTTTCCAGTTATTTCTCCATTCAACTAACTTTTTATGAGTTTGAAACATTTCGATTTGACCCACATACCAGCCGATGCTCTATTGCTGTTATTGTTCGCTTTGTTGGTGTAATTTGTGGTACCGAGTGGTTTTGAAGTTTCGCTGCTGTTATTGTGGCCAATGTATACTCGTATATACATACATATATATGTATATATTCATATGGTTGCACATGCACACAAATAAACAAGCAAGGGGTATACTAAAACCAAAGGCAGCTCGCAAGCAAATAAGCAAATAAGCCAAAAGTACAAAATAAAAAATCTATTAAACCAAAAACCAAAAATTATTTGAAAGGCATTTTTTGTTGCTGTACTGCCTTTGTAGCTTTTTCAAGTTTTTATTTTCTTCTGCTTCATTCCAAAAATGTTAGGTTGGCTTTGATTATTATGCTTTATAACTATCATAGTAGATGGACAGACAGACAGACAGAAAATGAAAACAATACGACTTCAACTTCGAAGTGCAGCGCGCCGATGACGATTGCAGCTGCGTTGATGATGCGGATGCGGGTGCCAGCAGCGGCAACGGGAGTGCTGATGCGGATTATTGTTGTGGCTTTTGAGTGGTTTGAGTAAAGTGTTGAATTGGTCTATTGGCAGCGCAGCAGATGAGTCGGAGAGCAGCCGCTCATCAGTATGGTGTTGATATGCAATGTATGTGTGTGTGTGTTTGTAGCAGGGCATCGCGACTCAGCCAATCCGAGCGCTTCCTTTCAAGGCAACAACAATTGGTGCAATATAAATCTCAATGTTTTACTATATTTCACATCGTCATGCACGTTTTCTTTGATTTCTTAATACTAAAAAGTGTGCAGCGACGTCGCCCATCTCAATGTGCGTCTGTATATTTACTGTTTATTTTTAATTGTTTTTGTGTTTTATGCGTGCAAGTTTTTGAAGTTAAGGAAGTAGAATATCTGAATTTATGATTAGTTTGCATGATTTTTTTTGTTATTATTACCGTAGTTTATGCCTTTCGCGCGTCACTTAAGTAGTGAATTGTTAACAAAGAATACTCAATTCGTCTGATTTGAATACTTGCGAAGTTAAGGCGAGTTTTTATGGATGGAGATGGCATTTTATGTGTAGTATAGAGTAGCTCCAACCGAAACTCGTACATCTACTTAGGTATTTGGTTTTACATAAAATACGGGGAACTGGTATTGCAAGAAAACATATTTAATTTCATAAGTGTGTTCGGCAATGCATTGAACGACAAAAATAAAATTTCAAACGGTCCTTTTTTTTTATTAAAATAGAAGGAAATCATCACAAATCTTTCAAAAAAATTTTAATTTATCTGACAGTATTGTTTGCAAACAGACTTAGGTCAGGTTAGGTTTAACTGGTTCATAGCGTTACCAGATGGACTTGATTAGTTATGCGTTTTGAAGTAGGCCACCCGCCTGTTTCCGTGCCTGTTTCTATTGCGAATTTGTCTTGCTGAGATGTCTTACAATCCGTCAAATAGTAGGTAGGTGAAATGGTTGAAGTAACAGTCTGGAATTCCTCAAGTAGCACTGAAGCGACGTTTTGATACCATTATGGGACCTCCCACATGCAGCTATTTACACCCAATAGAGCTGTTGATATTGGGTAGTCGAAAAAGTCTTTTCGTATTTTGTCAATAGATGTCGTTGGAGTCATCTATCTCCAGTGCTACCAATCACATTGTGTCATATGATATGGTGTTAGAAAGGTTACATTTTAAGCTTCATTTAACCAAAAAAAAATTAAATTCGGAGAAGTTGAAAAAAAGTTATAGCTGTTTCAAAAATGAGTGAAAATAATGAAGAAACTCGCTATATTTTGAAATTTTTGTATAAAAAAGGGAATAATGCCACGCAAGCCCCCAATGAAATTTGTGAAGCTTACGGAGACGATGCTGTATCAGTTCGTGTAGCACAACAATGGTTCGCTCGCTTCCGTTCTGGAAATTTCGATGTCAAAGATGCACCTCGCTCCGGTCGACCAGGGTTGACCAGGACCGCCACATAAGCTGCCATGACATCGCCAAGGCACTAAACATTCATCATCAAACGGTTTTGAACCATTTAAAAAAGGCTGGCTACAAAAAGAAGCTCGATGTTTGGGTACCACATGAATTTTCTGTGAAAAATTTAATGGACCGAATTGAGATTCGTTGCTGAAACGAAATGAAATCGAACCATTTCTGAAGCAAATGGTAACAGGAGACGAAAAGTGGATCAAATACGACAATAATGTGCGAAAAAGATCATGGTGCAAGGGTGGTGAAGCTCAACAAATGGTCGCAAAGCCAGGATTGACGGCTCGAAAGGTTATGCTGTGTGTTTGGTGGGATTGGAAAGGAATCATCCACTATGAGCTGCTCCAGCCTGCTCGAACGATTGATTCTACACTTTACTGTCAACAACTGATGAGATTGAATCAAGTAATCGAAAAAAAAAACGGCCAGAACTGATCAGCAGAAAGGGCATCTTCTTCCATCAGGACAACGCTAGGCCACACACATCTTTGATGACTCGGAAAAAACTGGGAGAGCTTGGCTGGGAAGTTTTGATTCATCCACCATATAGCCCTGACCTTGCACCATCGGACTACCATTTGTTTCGGTCAATGCAGAATTCCCTTAATGGAGTAAAGTTGGCTTCAAGAGAAGCCTGTGAAAATTACTTGTCGCAGTTTTTCGCCGAGAAACCACAAAAGTTTTACACTGGACTAATGTCTCTAGCAGAAAAATGGCAAAAGGTGGTCGACCAAAATGGTACATATTTGGTTTAAGGGTACCCGGTGGTCTAGAGCACGAAAATTTCACCTATTTTCACGATTTTTGCCATTAAAAATTTAAAAAACGATGTTTCAACTTTTCGGGCTTATTAGTACGTTTATTGAGCATACAAAAATTTTTTTTTCACTTTTGAAACAATATTTATTATTATAAAAATGCCGCTGAAGATGACCCTCTCGAAAAATCGAACCCGGACGGCGTAGATGATTTCGAGACTTCTACTCATCTGAAACACAAAATTCAAGAAGATTCTTAATCAGAAAGAGTCCAGTTATGGTCGGAACTAGAATAAATCGAAAAAATGAAAAACTGACAAAATGGCACACTTTTGAAAAAAAAGTTCGTAAAATCGGGTTTTTTTCACTAGTTTTTTAGTTTAAAAGATAGGAAATTATTTAAGTAAAGTTATGATTCTAGTTCCGACGATAGCAATACATGTTGTGAACAACATATCCTAATTTCAAGTGATTCGGTTGAATAGTTTTTTTGTTTTCATCCCCGCCGTGCCGAAAAAAAGCGTTTCGAGATAAATGAGCTTAAAGTTTGAGGTACAGGAGCGCGCGGACCGCTCTCTACCTAGTTAGTGGGCTATAGAAACTATAATATGGGGAATTTCTGTATTAAAATTTCACAGTATATTCTTTAGATACCTTACTTTCGAAATATCAAACAAAACAAAAACACGATTTTTGAAATTTCTAGACCACCGGGCCCCCTTAATAAAGTTCATTATAAATATAAAAAAAATGAGTTGAAGTTTGATTAGAAATACGAAAAGACTTTTTCGACTACCCAATATAATGGAGAAGATTGATTGGACTTAGGTTGGCGTACTGCCCCAGGATGTCGAAGAAAGCAGCTCCGAGTGATCTTAATCGTCTCGCTGCCAAACCCGGACATTTACAGAGAAAGTGCTCAACAGTCTCCTTCTCTGAAAGGTCCCAACAGCCTCTGCAATGGGGGTTAAATGGTAACCCTAGATTTTCCTGTGTGTGCCGATCGTCCAGTGACCGGTAAACACAGCTACGAGTTTGGAAATTGAATGGCGAGGAGTCCAAAAGACTTTCTGAGTCCTTCGTATATCGTATTGAGGCCAAAGAGTTTTCGAAATAGCACATGAAGGAATGGATTTCAATCTTTTCTGCGCTTTCCTGAGAAATAATTTGTGCAGTTCCTCTTTAACAACTGTCAGGGGGATGCCGATGTCCGGGTATGAGGTCTCTGTGTGGAAAATTCAGTCCCCTTCCTGGCAAGCTCATCATCAATTTCCTATCCCTATATGTTCCTATGTCCTGGAACCCAGATTAGAGAAATGTTACCTGCACACCCAAGAGATTTGATCTCCTCCTTACAGGAGTTTAATAGTTTTCTTCTGCACCATGGCGTCGTCAGAGCCTTGATCGCGGCTTGACTATCGTCAAACAGTGGTGTTCCCAAATATTTTAAGCGTGCTTTGAATAACGCAGGACAACCGCAAAAGAGATTCTGTACAGTTTCCTTTGAGCCCTGCTCCGCGCTGTTCGAGATTCCTATCTTATAAGCGTACGCTGCTACTGGGCTATGCCCCGTGACCACACCTTTCATAGTTCTACAATCTCTTCGTGTTAGTGATAGTATAAATCGAGTGCGACTGTGATCGTCTCTCTCGACTCTCCCATCTTGTCCTGAATTGTTTGATCATTTTTTCGTCTAGTTCGTTGTATTAGTATTGACTTTGGTATTTCCTTAACAAGATCCGAAGATAGAGAGAGACCGTTTTTCGCTATATTGTCTACAATTTCGCTCCCTTCAATGCTCTTATGGTCTGGCACCCAATGGAAATGTAGATTGCAATTCACTGCCAACGTTCCCACTGACTCCCTGCTCTGAAGATCGATCTCGGACGTTATACTAAACGATGTAATTGCTTTAATGGCTGCCTGACAAATCTATGTAAAAGTTAACCTTGGAGTTTGTCCCAGTAGTAATACAAGCTAGGTCTGCTGCCTTTCCGGCTGAAAAGACCTCAGCGTGCGATACACCGTCGCAGTAATCTGGAAGCTTACACGACTTCTTTAGGTCTCATTCTGGACCGTACATCCTAGCGCCTACTCCACGAATCATTTTAGAACTGTCCGTATAAAAGTTAAGTGTATTGCGCTTGGAGCTAAAGCTAATATAAAAAGGGAACTGGGCAGACAAAGAAGACAAACCGGTGTTGAATTCCGAAAAAACGAAAAGCAAAAATCGCTTTGGGAAATATGAAAATAGGTATCTGAAATTGAGATGGAAGCCGGTCGACCGTGGCGCAAAATTAATCATCCAATTTTTTTTGAGATTTTTTTTTTTTCTTGCAACTAGTAGGAGTGCAGGATTCTGTGCTTCCTGTGAGCTAATGCTTCTCATTTGATGATTAAGCGTTCCGTGGAGTCCTCTTTATCACAGCAGAACCTGCATAAACTAGTGCTGGACAGTCCTGTTGTAGTGAATCGTTTCTTGCAGGCAAAATGGCCTGTAAGTGCTCCACAGGGTAATCTGAGGCGCTTTTTGTCTAGGATTAGTGCAGATTTTGCTCTGTTGGTATTAAAGCACAGGAACTTTTTTGGAGTGATTGAGGCCGTTTGTGCCGTTCCAGTACTCCCTGGTTTTTATTTGGATCCATTTTTGGGTTTCCTTCCTTTTTTAGGTTGTTTTTGTAAAAGCCGAAAAATGTGGTTGGTCTAATAAATAGCCCTTCCGCTCCAATTTGGCATACAAGTCTGCCTTCTCGTGTTCTTCGTGCCCCTCATGCTCTGGTGCCCAAATCAAGGAAGCCTGAGTAAGAGTCGTCAGTTTTCTGAGTGTATTTTGACTTAACCGTAAAGCTATTTAAGGTTTTTGCAAAAATTATATATCTTGCGATAGGATGATTAATTTTGCGCCACCTTGCACATACTCCCAAGCACCTTCAAACATACGGGAGTGTGACAATGAATGCATTTTTATTTATTGATTACGAAACTTGCACTTTTTTAAAGCTGTTTGTTGTTCCACTTGCCCACTTCAGAATTCTCAGGTGCACATATACATGTGGAAGTATATTTGTGTTTACTAAAACTGTTTAATTTACCCATTTACATCGTCTGTTATGATTGCTGTATACTTAACTTGGTTTTCAGCTCATTCCGCCACGTTTCGATTGTCTTGGCATTTTATGTGCTGAAGTAGGTTAAGTATTTATTACGGCTGATGCTATTGTTGTTTGATTCATCAAAAGGCATACAGCCGAACTCAAATACATACAGACATACTAAAATCTTCACTTATTGTATGTTAACGGAAATAGTTTTAAAAGTGAAAGCTCTGCTGTCACTAAATAAACACCAAAACTCTAACACACACACACACACATCTAAGCATCCACGCGTCCACAAGTGAATACCTTAAAATGAGCAGTCGCAGAGCCATAGAAAACCATATAGAAAAACGCAAAAATATTTGTGTGTTTTTGAAATTCAAATTCATGGCCATTGCATAGCTGTGGAAGGCTTGTTTGGAAGGCCCCTTCCAATTGCTAATCAATCGACAGTTGCCTCGCGCTGCTTCGCTTTCTGCTTTTGGTGTTGAGGTGAGATTTTGAATTTAAATTTAAAAACAAATTTGATATGCACACACGGCGGACACACGACGGCCGAATGATTAAGTTGATACGAATTCAAAATAAAGAAAAATAAGTGCAAAATCGAAAGAAAAAATGGCAAAGCAGTAGCTGATGTTGACAGTTGACACGCTGAGAAGATAAAAAATGCATTAGTTGGACTACAGCAACTGCCACCCAAATATGTATTCTTACGTAAAATGTACTGATTTTACTTACTACTCTAAGCAGCCAAAAAATATTTTCTCAAATAAATCCGTTCCCAACCGGGTTAATACAATATTAAACAGTGTTTTATGAATAAAAATATTTAATGCAATATTTTCCAGCCACCTTTGTTTTATTAGAAATATTTTAAACAACAACGTTTATACAGGGTGAACGATATGAAGTGTTACCAACTACCAACTGCTTGTATCTGTAAAACAGCTCATGACATCAACGTCAAAATTGTTTAATGACAGTTCAATATATTGTTTATAAGCCATCAAGAACATTTGCGTCTCAATTTTGTTGAATTTTTTTTCTGACATGGAATTCAAATGTAATAGTGTGATTGCGTTATATTTGGCTGGAAAATCACAACCAGCCATTGTTCGTGAGCTTAATCACCTTAAAGTGAATAAAATGTTTGTGTATCGCACTATAAAATGTTACAATGATACTGGTAGCATTGCAAAACGCTATGGAGGTGGACCAAAAAAAACCGCAACAACGCCAGAAATGGTGCGGAAAGTGAAGGCTCGACTTGAACGAAATCCACGTCGTAGTGGAAGTAAAATGGCCAAAGAACTGAAAATATCGCAAGACAGCATTCGACGCATATTGAAATATGAGCTCAAGGTCAAGCATTACAAGTTCCAGAAAGCACACGATCTTTCACCCCAGCAAAAAAAAGTTCAGTGCGAAAGATTGTGTAACATTGTGTTTTCTGATGAAACAAATTTTCCAATTGAGCAGTTCATAAATACTCAAAACGATCGTGTTTACTTGACCGAACGCTCATACGAGAATTTGAGCCTACGTATGGCCACTCGTAGCAATTTCCCATCGCAAGTAATGGTTTGAGCCGCATTGACCGCTGATGGACGCTCTCCAATCGTTTTTATCGAGCCTGTTGTCAAAGTAAATGCGACTTATTATCGGGAAAATGTTTTAGAAGCTGCTTTAGAACCGTGGACACGCAAACATTTCGGTCGTAGACCATGGACGTTCCAACAGCACTCGGCACCGTCTCATAAAGCTCGTGTGAGCCAAGAATGGTTAAAAAATCATGTTCCACACTTCATTTCGTCCACACAATGGCTTTCGAATTCGCCAGACGCAAATCCGATGGACTATTCCATCTGGTCCATTTTGGAGAGCAAAGTGAGGACTAAAAAATATGCCAGTATGGATGCTCTGAAAAAAGCGATTATACGAGAATGGGCCAAAATACCTCAAGATCACATTCGTGCAGCATGCAACTCATTTTTTGACCGTTTGAAGGCTATAGTCAAGGCAAAAGGTGGTCATATCGAACTAAAGTGGATGTATGTTAAAATTGTAATAATTTTTGAACAATTTTGTCTTTGAAATCAATAAAAACTAATTTCACACAAAGAAGTTATGGTGTTTTGAATAGGTAACACTTCATATCATTCACCCTGTATATATAAAAATGAAAGTCGCCCTGCAGTAGCCTCTCAACTCTGTTTGAAGCTTATCGCTAACAGTAGTACCTACCTTTAAGCGCTTGAATCGTTTCAGTTTTGACGGCATAACATCGAGTTTTTTCGGTATGCCACAAAATCGCTTGATTCCAAGACGAAACGCAAAAAAAAAAATAAAATAGAAACAGTTGATGGACTTTGTTGGTGTTTTGTGTAAATTAAAATGCTCACAGTTCTTATAAATAACACTTTGTTTATGGAAACTTTGTTGAATTCAACAATTACATATATTGCAAAAAATAATAATAAGTAATCAAAAAAAAAAAAATAATAATAATAAAAAAATTGCCAAATTGGGTATTAATTACTCCATCCGAAAGATGATCGAACAAATGCTCCAAAATAGAATAATCACTTCAGAGCTTGGGTTAAGCCGCATGCGAATGTACGCCGTCAAAGGCACTCCTCAAGGCGGAGTACTTTCACCCCTTCTCTGGAATCTCGCTGCGTGTCAGGCAAGCACCTGAATATCCTCACTGAGCTCATGCAACGCTCAATCAATATTCTGTCAAAATGGTGCACCGAATGCGGACTAAATGCGAATCCAGCAAAGACAGATCTTGTTCTCTTCAATAGGAAACAACAATCTCCTCCACTGCAAACAATAACTTTAAAAGGGGAATCATTACTTCTATCTGATTCAGCTAAATATCTATACTTGTAAGAAAGCTATAGGCAAAACCTGGGGGTTTTCACCTCGGATCATTTATTGGTTATATTTATATAACCGATACTCTTCTACGGTGTGGTTGTATGGTGGACAGCACTCGAAAAGCGGTGTAGAGTAGCCACAATTGATCGAGTCCAAAGAACAGCCTGCCTCCTGATAACAGGATGCTTAAGTACAACACCTATTAAGGCTCTAAATACGTTGCTTCACTTGTTCCCTATCGATCTGGCTGGCAAAGCGATTGCAGCGAAAGCAGCGACACGCACGAATGCTATATCGAAATGGAATAAGTATCTTGGCCATTCGGCCATACTGAACAGGAACACTGTTATCTCTTCCGACATAGACTATCATGTAAGTCTTCCATCACCACCCTTGCTATTCTCCTGTTCACTCCCAACTAGGGAAGAATGGAAGACAAATCATACCGAAATCGATGGACCTCTGATTATATATACAGATGGTTCAAAACAAGACGGCAAAGTGGGATTTGGAATCTTTTCCAATTCCCCTCACATCAATCCATCATTTAGATTACCCGACTACTGTAGTGTATTCCAAGCGGAAGTATGCGCTATCTGGTATGCTGCGAAAACTCTCTTAGAAAAGAGAATATCACTAGAGGATATCCGCTTTTTCACCGCCAGTCAAGCGGCCGTTCGAGCACTCAGCTCCTCTTATACCCACTCAGATGTGGTTCAATCCTGTCTCTTATCTCTTAACGAGATAAGTGTTCAGAATTCTGTCCAAGTTATCTGGATACCGGGTCACAGTGGATTCGAAGGTAACTACAAAGCTGATGAGCTCGCAAGAGCTGGAGCTGCGCAATTAAATGTTAGTAACTTCCCCACAATCCACATTCCGCTCTCAACATGTAAAATTCTCATTGATCAAGAATTTCACAGGATTGCTGATTGGAGGTGGCGAGTGGAAACTGCTTGCGTTACGACCAGACAAATCTGGCCATCCTACAATCTGAAACAGACAAAAACCCCTATTAAGTCTTTCGAAACACGAACTAAGGCATATAATATCTCTTATCACCGGCCACTGCCTTTTGGGCACTCACGCACGTCGGCTCGGGGTTCCTCAAAACGACCTGTGCAGATACTGCGAGGACGAAGATGACAGCAGAGCAGACATTTGCTGTGCAGTTGTCCCGGTCTAGCCAGAAGTCGACTCGCTCTTCTAGGCTCTCCAACAATTGACAATCTTTCAGTACTCTCGAACCTGAAAATCGAATCTCCCATCAAATTCTCGAAACGAATTAATATCTTTGACCAAAATCTACAATAAAAATCTCGGTTAGGTGGGGAAATCATATAACATAATGAGCTCTAGGGCAACACAACGGACCCAACTTGCGATCTATGTGGCACTCCGATGCGGGGTCACCCTTAAACCAACCAACCAATAATAAAAAAAAACAAAAAAAATAAAAAAAATTAATAAAATAAATAAAAAAAAAGCAAAAAAAAATTATCAAAAATAAAAAAATAAATAAATAATTATTTATCCCCAATTATCGTAATTAATTAAGTCTTTGTAGTGATTTACTTGTAGATTAACATATGCACCTCAATATGTAAATTTGCATGCATGTTAGTTAGATTGCCTGCAAATGCCACTGGCTGCACTAATACCTTCACCAACACACATTTCTCCCTGTAATGATACTCACTTTTCGCCCTCACTGACACTCAATTCCAAAAACATAACAGAAATACACTTACTTTGACAGTGCGCTCACGAAACTCAAAATATCATTTCATATTATCATCGATGCCGTTATGCAAGAGCGAATTCACTTTCTTTACTTTACAAAGCAACATATGTACATACTGCCTGTGTGCATTTGAATGTTGAATGCATTCGCTTGTGCTCAAGAAATCTTTGCTCAGCGGTTTCTAAAAATAACATTACTGAAGTGGGTATATCCAACAATGGTCGTAAATTACGCTGCCAGACGTAAAAGCTAATCTCTGTTAGATTATTTGTATAAATTAAATTCGGTATTAAGAGTAAAACAGTGGCGAAAGTTTGGATGCCAATGTCGTGAATTTGAAAGCGTTTACGCACAAATGGCTGCTTTGTTTGTTATGCCTTTGCGCACGTTCATTACCAATGCCATTTGTGGAGATACATGGATTTCGAAAATTAGTATGGATGTAATATGTTAAATTCGTTCTGATTATACCGCCGTCTCACATCGTAAGTTTTCATTATAAGGAAGATAAGACTTCATCAGTAATGGCCCCTAATGTCTTTGAATGAAAACGTGACTCTTTTACTATACCTATGCGTAGCTTATCGCTCAGAATGACAGACGTCGCGAGCCTTGCAGCTGCGAACTAATTTGGGCGGCTATATGCTGGCACGCATCCCCAAAGGGTTAAATTATCGGTAGCGCAAGTCGTTTTTTTTTTACGACAACGTCGTTCGGTGGATTTTTTGGGCTTAAGGGCATTGACAACAACATTTTTGGACCGTCTAAGTGGCTCAGCGATAAATTTATAGGCTTTGTTTTTTGTTTTCGAATATTGACAACAAGCCTTAGCTTCTCAATTGTGCAATGCTGCGTACGACTCATCTCCGCAAGAAATGCATATTAATTATTGGTTATGAATGCATGCATGTATGTATGGATGTATGTATGTGTGTATGTATGGATGTATGTATGTTTTTTTTGTTTTTTTTGTTTTTTTTTATGAGGAGGAAGCATCGAAAGCCTTACCCCGTCAGTGTGGGACTTTAACCCGAACTAAACCTGCTACCGTCAAAGTACCGATCCCCCGGTACTACCGTCAAGTATTTCTTCGGGAGGCGGTTTGAGCGTAGCACTCAACGTCAGTTACTGTTCTGATGCAAATATCACAAGCTGCATCTGCCTATTACCACCACTGTTAAGTCATATCGGAAGAGAACCACCCCTGTCGGATCTATGTATACGCCCCCTCCCCCCATTTCCCTGTTCGTTACCATAGAAAAGTTAGTTTCTAATAGTCGAATCGTCAGTTTACCTGCGTTTTCATCTCTGGATAGGTTTGCTATTTCACGATCTTATTCAGCGTTCGCGCATCCTCCTTGTCTGCTCGCTATGTCGGAGTTGCTGCATTATTTCAGCAGCCATTTGCTTGCTTTGTTCCAATTGTTCTGGCTCTTCAACATCAGTGGCACTAAGTTCTCGGACGTGATGCTGCTGCCAAGGCAGTCTTCCAGTTTAGCCCTTACTCTTCTGAAGCGGGGACACGTGAGAAGCACGTGTTCTGCGTCCTCCTCAACTGCTGGTGTGCACTGCTCGCAGTATGGACTTTCTTCGTGTCCAAAGCGGTGAAGGTACGCTTTAAAGCATCCATGACCACTTAGGATTTGCCAGAGATTGAAGTCTACTTCTCCGTGCTTTCTGTGGAGCCAAGCTTCAACATTGAGGATGAGACGGTGGACCCCCCTGCCTTTATTTGCACTGTCCCATCGTGTCTGTCACTGGTCTATGCAGCGGTGGTCAGTGCCAGCTGGTCGCATTGGGCTTGGTTGTTCCTCATACGTCTCATTTCGCACATCTCCTGCGCTATCAAGACCAGCTATGATGAGCGCCGCATTTTCTGAGACTGTCCTGAAGGCAGAGCAGACTCTAAGAGCACATAAGCGATGCGTGGAGTTACTGCTTCGTACGTATGAAGCGTGTTGGTATGCATCGCGCCAAATTGTCGCGCCATATAAGAGGATAGACCTCACTACTCTAGCCAGGACCTGTCTTGCCTGCTATCTTGGTCCTCCAATGTTCGCCATTATTCTAGCCAGAGCTGCTGTCGCAGTCGCAGCTTTGTTGCTAGCGTACTCCAAGTGGTCTCGGAAGCTAATTCGGTGGTCTACCAAGTCGCCTAAGTATTTAACATATGGCTTTGACTCGATAATACTGTCCGCAACTCTAATCTTGACCTTTTCAACTCTCTTTCGGCTGTATGTATGTATGTATGCATGTATGTACAGTGGTTCACAGCTTATTTAGGCGAGCTACTAAAGCCCAAATTGGGGGACATCAGAATTCGTTTTAGAGGTATGGTTCCTTCGGCAAAGTTTCTTATTTTGATCCCTAGAATATGATTTTCACAGAGCAATGGCCGATTTTTTTGCCTCCCCACAAATCGATCCGGCCTAATGTGCATATCTTTTATGCAATTCTTAAGTATATACAAAAAAAATATCGTTCAGTTTTAAGCATTCAGTTATATATATACTAAATAATATAATTATGTCATTCTTTTCTTTTCAGGTAAGTCAAATGAAACAACACCAAATTCGGATCATTTATGTACCTGTCCATGTATCTGTAAGTCGTATTATTTATATGTATTTATAGAAATTTTTATATATTAAAGGTAGACTGATTGAACTGCGACCAATTTAAAACTTACTAGGTTGTTCAATAAGTTTTGCGGTTGGTTAAAGGGTTAGGGGTAGTCAAAAATTAGAGTTTTTTGCTTTTTCTTAAAGCATAACATCTTGAAAATATTGTGTGAAAATTTGGAGTCCATCCGACAAATACTTTTCGAGTTATGCAACAATTAGCATAGGGCGCTAAAGAGGACATAAATCGATAGCAAAACTTCAAATGCGTTCTTCTCAAAACTATGTTTTTTGAACTGGTGATTACTGTAACTCAGTGGCGGATCCACGGGGGGGGGTTTCGGGTCCGGCAACAACGCGCACTACTCCGAGCGTTTATCACCCACACAAACGCAGCGATTCCAGGACCGCAGCAACGGCACAAATTACCGCAAGGCAATACCAATAAATCCGAACCCGGAATGGATAGCACTTTATAGTACGCACAAGCACTAGCCAGGAAATGGAAATAAGCGCCAAAAAGTAGGTACCAAAAAAAACAAAACGCCAAACAAATTGGGACCAAAAACCGCCCCAAACAGTAGACACCAATCAAATATAACGCCGAAAAGTATGCACCAAAACTATATTTCCTACAAGTTTGCATCAGCAGACAAGCGCCAAAAAGTAGGCAGTGTTATTTCTCACAAGAAATTAGCAACCACAAGGAAAAACTTAGGAAAAATAGCTTAAAGTGTATCTAAGATATATATAAGGTATAGCTCTCTCTCTCCTTAATATCTTTTTTCTCTCTCGCGGAACGAAAATGTCCAAAACGTTGCATGGCCTTGAAATATTACTCTCCATTCTCGCTCGTCCATCCACGCCTAAGAAGTTTCACTTGAAAAATCGTGATAAAACACCCAATTTGCAAAAGAAAAACATTAGTTTTCAACAGGACGTGTCATAAGCGCATTTTGATAATGGCTAAAATCCGTGAATTAAAGTTCGAATTGTTGGAGCATTCAGCGTATTCACCAGATTTGACGCCTAGCGACTTCCAGCTGTTTCTAAACCTAAAAAATTTCATGCGTGGTACGCGTTTTTCATCAAATGATCAGTTCATAATAGCTGGGAAGCGTACTTTGCAGCCCTACCAGATTCTCAATTCAGGGATGAAATTTATAATTGGAATCTACAATAGTTGGAAAAAGTGTTTTGATGTTCAGATCAACTATATTGAATAACAAAGTTTATTTTGAACCATAAAATTGTATTTTTCTTACCGAGCCCAAAAACTTATTGGACAACCTAGTATGTGTGCATACATGTGATTCATTTTTTCCGATATAGCTATGTATCTATGTATGTACATATCAATAAAAGATGTATTGTAAAGAAGTAAAACATTAATTTGAGTTAATATGGGAGATACCTGAACGAGTCACGAAGCAAGAAGCATAACACAAAAAACCCCCAA